>JACFYI010001446.1:83601-123083 GCA_014898755.1 Handroanthus guayacan | reverse complement strand
CTCACCTACATCACTCCTGGTTCATGCATGGTCATTATTTATTGGTCATACTTGGCATCAAGAGATTCCATACCTGAATAGCTTGCTCCATACATGGTCATTACTTGTTGGTCATACATTGCATAAGAAGATTCTATACCTGAATAGCTCGTAAATCTCACATACATCACTCCTGGTTCATGCATGGTCATTATTAGCATCGAAACGGGGAAATTTGCATAACTATTATTGGTCATACTTGGCCTCAGGACATCCTATACCTGAATAGCTCGCAAATCTCACCTCCATCACTCCTGGTTCATGAATGGTCATTATTTGTTGGTCATACTTGGTATCAGGAGATTCTATACTTGAATAGCTTGTAAATCTCACCTACATCACTCCTTGTTCATGCATGGTCATTATTGGCATCGAAACTAGGAAATTTGCATAACGATCATTGGTCATACTTGGCCTCAAGAGATCATATACCTTAATAGCTCGCAAATCTCACCTAAATCACTCATGGTTCATGTATGGTCATTATTTGTTGGTCATACTTGGCATCAAGAGATTCTATATCTGAATAGCTCGCAAATCTCAGCTGCATCACTCATGGTTCATGCATGGCCATTAGGTGTTGATCATATTTGGCCTCAGGAGATTCTATATCTGAATAGCTTGTAAATCTCACCTACATCACTCATGGTCCATTCACGGTCTTTATTGGCATCGAAACGGGAAAATTTGCATAACTACTATTGGTCATACTTGGCCTCATTAGATTCTATACCTGAATAGCTCGTAACTCTCACCTACATCACTCCTAGTCCATGCATGGTCATTATTGGTATCGAAACGGGAAAATTTGCATAACTATTATTGGTCATACTTGGCCTCATTAGATTTTATACCTGAATAGCTCTCAAATCTCCCCTACATCACTCCTGGTTCCTGCATGGTCATTATTTATTGGTTATACATGGTCTCAGGAGATTCTATACCAGAATAGCTCGTAAATCTCACCTACATCACTCCTGGTTCATGCATGGTCATTATTGGCATTGAAACGAGGAAATTTGCTTAACTATCGTTGGTCATACTTGGTCTTAGGAGATCCTTTACCTGAATAGCTCGTAAATCTCACCTACGCCACTCCTGGTTCATGCATGGACATTATTGGTATCGAAACAAGAAAATTTGCTTAACTATCGTTGGTCATACTTGGCCTTAAGAGATTCTATACCTGAATTGCTCGTAAATCTCACCTACATTACTCCTGGTTTATGTATGGTCATTATTGGCATCGAATCAGGGAAATCTGCATAACTATCATTGGCCATACTTGGCCTCAAGAGATTCTATATCGGAATTGCTCGTAAATCTCACCTACATCACTCTTGGTTCATGCATGGTCATTATTGGCATCGAAACGGGGAAATTTGCATAACTATTATTGGTCATACTTGGTCTCAGGAGATTCTATACCTGAATAGCTTGCAAATCTCACCTGCATCACCCATGATTCATGCATGATCATTATTTGTTGGTTATACTTTGCTTCAGGAGATTCTATACTTGAATAGCTCGCAAATCTGACCTGCATCACCCATGATTCATGCATGGTCATTATTTATTGGTTATACTTTGCCTCAGGAGATTCTATACCTGAACAGCTCAAAAATGTCACCTACATCAGTCATGGTTCATGCATGGTCATTATTTTGTTGTCATACTTGGGCTCAAGAGACTTTATACCTAAATAGCTCCTAAAAGATATTCATACATCACTCCTGGTTCATGCATATTTAATATTCGCTTCAAAATGGAGAAATTTGCGTCACTACTATTGACTCGTAAAGTTTACTTAGCGTATACATTTTTCATGCATGGATACAAACGACATCAAGTGAAAGTCGATTTATTTTATTTTCAGTTAGTGCATCCAATGAGCATCACGACACTATGTAGTTTATTTCAGTTTACAGCAAAAATATTCAATTTTTCTACATATTGTCCATTTTCTTGCAACAACTTCATCGCAATTGACAGTGGCCATGGTTTAAAATTTTGTGAGCCATACGAGCCCGCACCTCATCTATCTAGCATGTTTCCACATAACTCCAGTAATCGTTGGTGTCTCGAGCCAAACACTCTACCCACAGGCACACAAAGACACCATAGTCAACTAATCCTTCTTGTTGCCTAACTTTTTTTCTGGCAATATAAGGCTTTTTGACAACATTCCCAACTACTTGATTGAGGTACCGACCATAAAATCACCCTACAAATTCATCCACAATATCAGTTCTTCGCATCACCAAATTTACCATTATGAATAAGTTTATGGGAAATGAAGCAAATGTACCGTTCTTGCGGTAGCACCCTTGAAATAGGGGGTGTCTATTGAATTCATATATAAGAGTTTCTTTCTTGATATGTCCCGGGCAAGCAGGAACTAGTGACCTCTGGGATTAACCAATAGAATAATATAACGAGATCTTTTATATTTGCCACATTGCGTTCCCCGATCTTCATGATTATTTCTTGCTATGAACAAGAAGATGGTTAGTCTATAGAATAGCTTGCACGAAAAATTATCAAATCACCATATACCTCTGCTCCCATGGAGATGAATGACATATCGTGGTGGCTATATAATATAGAGATGTAGCAATCCAGTGTGAATCCAGAAAGTTCCTTCTCGAATAGCAACTCACGCATATTCTGCCCATCTATAATGTGTTTTCCACCCACCCAAATAGTCTCTCTACAAGTACAGGTAGTAAGATTGTAAGTAAAGGACCATTTATTCAAATAAATAACATCAAATTGTAAGAAAATTTCATTACTTCACATTATCTCTCTCAACAAATCTGTCGATGACCTCTTGCTCTTCATCCGTAATCAGGTCCCGACCTCTATAGTCCTTTCTGCCTCCAAAAAGATCTAGCCTTAGCGACTCGTTCACATCTGATTCCTCCCCAACTTCGATAACGGGGACTCTTCCATCTGCTAAGTACACTCTTCAGTACAGTTTACCAACACTTAACATATATTAAACATCAACTGAATCAGTATGGAAAGTGGGATAAATCTAACTACACATAATATCAACCACATAAGTTATATACCATTAGAATATCCTGCGTACAAAGAGCAACAAAATTAACTAGACTTAATATCAACAGTTTAAACATTCAACAGGACAATTATACAAGATGCAACAAATTAATTATACTTTTCAAATGCCTTCATCTCAACTTCAGGTCTGACCTTTTTTTTTTTGTTGAGGGCCAATTTTTTCTTGCTCAGGTATGGTCTTTTTCTCTTCAGCATGGTCTCTTTTTTTGTTCCTTTGTTTGGCACGCTTGGCCAGTGTGGTACTCAGAGGGCTATTAAAGTTTTTCGATTTTTGTTTTTCGATCAACTCATCTCGATTCTGCACGCCGTCAACTATGGATGACAAGGTGTGTACCGCTTCGTAATCCCTTTCACCGAAATCCACGTCTTATCCAAAATCCAACTTTCGAGATATTGCCTCAGGTTTTTTATTCATCTCAAACTCATGGTGGCATGATATTTGGCCTACACGGTATTTTGTCTGATTTTCTTCGTTCATATCATTATATTCATTATTAGCATCATGATCACGCTCCTTATCATCTCACCATCTTTTCTTTCTTCATTTTTCTCACCTTCCTTCTCCTTTCCCTTCTCATCCTCACCATCTTTCTTTTCGCCTTTCTTATCATTCTGTCCCTCCTCGGTTTTCTCTTTCTTTTGCTCATCCTTCTCAGCTTTCTCTTTCCCTTCCTCTTCCTCATCTTCGTCATCTTTGCTTTCTTCATTCATCTCCTCATCTTCCTCATCCTCTTCCTTTTCATCTTTCATTTCTTTCTCCTCCCCATCATTATCACCTTGCTCCTCACATACTATTCCACGATCATGTTGCTCTTTAGTTGCAGCAGGTCTACTTTTACTGGAGCAAGCACACATAAATTCTTATTTGCTGCTGCCTCTAGTTCAGTGACTCTTTTCTTCAACTCCTTTATCTCTTAGTGTTTTGCCCTAACTATGGCAGCAACTGCGCTATCCGGATTTAACAAACGTAACTCCTGACTTGTAGGATTGAACTCAAATACCTGTTACAATAACAAATGTAAATATTATTGTGGAATTACAATACCAAATTATAACAATAACCTAATCTGTAAATCATTACCATTTTAGCCATTATACTTTTCAAACGATCCTTGGAATCGTGCACTTTATTGGGCAGCTTGCATTCTCCCCACTGGTATAACCGGAAAAATTCAATCAACTTTTAGGCTGTTCCTAATGATGGGACACATTCATAAAGCCATGTCTGTCATTCATAAATAAATTGCTATGCGTAGCCAAATACAAATATAAGTAATATAATCATTCAAATCAAACCACTTACCATCAACCTAACAGTGCAACCGTCGATGTATTTCTTTCGATTTCCTCCTACCCCAACACATTTCCTCATCTCTTGGATGAGAAATGAGTATACAGCAATGCCCCATACAAACTCCCCCACATTTGATAAATCATCCAAGTAGGGCAGGAGGAATCCAAAGGTCCAATAATTTGAAGTAGGAAATAAAAAGCAATTTAAAACTAACAATATATACAACCTACAAAAATCATCTATACCCTTTGCACTATCTTTATTTGCAAGATCATCTAATTTGTTAACTATATTTTTTTGATTCAAATTTTGAAGTTTTCCCGAAAAGAGTCTCTCCATTGTTCTGAACTTCATTTTTAAGTTAACATCAACAGGTTGCCCCTTAGTTGGCAACCCCAAAACAATTGAGAGCTCGGAAGGAGTGAAAGGAACTTCCATACCTCTCGTAAAGGTAAAGGAGATGTTTCTCTCTTGGAACCCTCTGATGATAGCTAGAAGACGAGATAAGCTCATGGGTAAAGAGGGTATTTCTTTGTAAATTGAGAATGGGGTTTTCTCTAATACCTCTCAGTGTTTTACGCCCACTTTAGATTTCAGATTCTTCATTGTATTGTGCAAGAATATTGGGGAGCAACGCGATCAAATTTCTGTCATTCTTGCCTTCAAATATATAAAAACTTAATATATACTACAATGCAAATATAAGTGCAAAATCGAGTTTCAAATACCTAACATGACGTAATAATCTTTTGTACTTCACTCAAGTATATATCCAAAACGACTTAAGTAGGAAATGTAGACATTGCAAGTACTAAAATGGGGTAACGTCCAAAATCTCACTGCAATGCACATATATGTAAATGCAAAATAGACTTTCAAATACCTAATATTATGTACATTACGTATAAACTACAGTTTTCCCTCACCTAAAAATTCTTTTGAAGTATAAACCAAGTTAAGTTAACCAAATGCATAACATTTCAAGTTTCTCATGCCTAACAGTTCAAGTTCAAAATTACAGCTTGCTCAGAAAATCTCACTACATTGCAAATATAAGCTCAAATAAAGGAAAAATCGAGGAAAAATTACCTAAAAATTTCAAGTTTCGCTGCAAATTGAACGAATGCCCTTTGGGTTGGTTTCACAGTCGAAATAAAAGCAGGTTTTCTTCTCGAAAGGAGGAACGAAAAAACACAAGCACTGTTTTCTTCTCCAACACAATAACGCAAGAAGCTATCGGGGGTGTTCTTTTTTTTTTTTTTTGGTTTCTTCTTATTTTGATGAACCAAGAATAGAGGTGCTTGCTTCTTCCTCTAGGGAGAATGTGACCAACCTTTTTCCTTTTTTTGTTTCTTTAACCCAATTTTCTAGACAAGTTTTACATTTTTGGCGTCAGGCAAGAATCGCTTTGGTTTTCATTTTAGGAAAGAAAACATATTTCAGACTTTGAGAAAGACATGTCAAAGTACCAAAATAGAGCTGAAAAAATATTTAAAATATCACCGATGGCTCAGCGATAAAAACATCCTTCGCTAATACTTTTACAATATGAGCGAGGCCTCAGCGACCAAAATATCCATCACTGCTGCTATTTTCACACACAGTGAGAGTTCAGTGACTAATACATCCCTTGCTTACAGAATTACCCCAACCAGCGATGACACAACGACCAACTTCGTACCTCGCTGATACCCTCTCCACACTCAGCAATGTAATAGTAAAACATCAGCGACAAATATCTCAGCGATAGCTCATTTGGTGGCTGATCCATCTCTGCTACATCGCTACATTTTTTAAAAATTGAAACTTCTCTTTTTGTACCCTGTTAGCGACGAAAACACAGTTCCTACCTGTGTGCTTGCTGATTAGCGATGAAGTCGCGATGAAATATTTTCATCGCTACATTCCATAGCTGAACTAAAATTTTCTTGTAGTGCATCCTACTCATAGGGGATGAAGTGGGAGCATTTGAGTATACTAAATCATGGTTGTTTACACAATTTTTCATGAAAGATTTGAGAGAAGTATCTTTCGTATTGGGAATACAGATCTATAGAGATAGATCGAAAAGATTATTGGGCTTTCCCAAAGTCCGTACATCGATCAAATACTAAAGAGGTTTAGTGTGGAAGAATCCAAAAGGGGATTCCTTCCTATGAGACATGGATTACATCTCTTCAAATCTATGGCCCTAAAGATGGATGAAGAGAGACGTAAGATGTCTGGCTTACTACGTCTTTGCTATAGGAAGCATTATGTATGCAATGTTATGTACAAGACTAGATGTAGCATTTGCTCTAAGTGTTACGCGCCGATTTCAATCCAGCCTTGATGATAATCACTGGAATACTATAAAAAAATTCTCAAGTACTTAAAAAAATTAAGGAATTGTTTATTGTTTATAGTGCTGGAGAATTTAAACTGGAATGGTTTCGGATTCTAATTTCCAGCCTAATATAGATGACAGTAAATCTATTTTTGGATTTATATTTTGTCTTAATGACGAAGCGGTAAGTTGAAAAAGTTTAAAGCAAGATACCATGGCTAACTCGACCACTGAGGCAGAATACATAGCAGCATCAGTTGCTGCAAAAGAGGTTGTTTGGATGAAAGCCTTCATCTAGGAGTTGGATGCAGTTCCTAAAGTGGCCGAGCCGGTTGTCATCTTTTGTCACAACAATAGAGCCATCGCACAACTGAATGAGCCATTGCGCAAGCAAAGGAGCGAAGATCTCATTAGCGATCCAAGCACATCATGAGGCATTATCATTTAATTCGGGGATCATTGATAGAGATGACATTAGAGTGGAGTGCGTTGCCTCAGAAGAGAATATAGCAAATCCACTAACCAAGATGCTTACACAATGGTTTTTGAGAGACATATTGTGAAGATGGACCTAAAGACTATGAATAATTAGCTTTAGGATAAATGGGAGATTGTTAAAGTAGTGCCCCATAGCCAATTAAGATTTTGCTTTTATTAACTGCTCTTGTATAAATGATCTTATTTTTGCAATATAAGCAAAATGGCTATCTTCTTCATATCCTCGTAGATCGTCTCATCAACAATTGATATAGAAGAAGTCCTCTAGATCATATACGGCTATGAGACTAGGTCATGTATATGATGGTGATCATGACATTAATACCTAGATATCTTAATCTTAAATTCTCCCAAGTCCTAGAATTTTTGACATGAGGACGTTCTTAGATTTGGACAGACTTGCACGAATGATGTATAATTCAAGGAGTTGAATTATTGCCCCATTTTATAGGTAATTGGTGTAGTTCACACCGATGCATGTTAATCAGAGTTTGTTAGAAGAACAACTTCACTAAGAGGACCGACATAGAGAATTCCATGATGTAGTTGAGGTGGCATTCGATGATGGATTATTCTCTATCCTACAATAGTGCATATAATTAGTCTTTAGACTTGATGGACCATGGTAACCTTATGGTAGATCTTTGTTCTAGGATATGTATCTTGATCACTTATTAGCGGATCACACGAGGTGCACGTTGGGAACAAGCTATCTATATATAGAAGTTTGTGAGTTCTAAGATAATATTCGTTTTCTCATCTTGATGAACAAGATATATCTCCTATGTTTCTTATGATGATTCAATTCAAGAAAATCCTTGTGTAAGGTGGTGGGTTGACTTGGAAAAGAGTTTCCAAAGTTGAATTTACAAAAGAATCGATCATTAAGAATAGATACATAGTTATTGGGCTATTAATGATGCCGAAAATATTTTAACCCTATGCCACAATTAGGAGAAGAAAAACAGAGGGCTGTATTTGCACTGTACGTGTAAGTAGGTGAGTTTCACACCATAATTAATTCACTAATAAATTAGGCTCCATAGGCTTGTGGTTAGACATTGACTATGAAGATTGGATACTCTAGAACTAATAGGGATTAATTTTATGAGTGATTAATTAAAGTGTTTAATTAATCATCAATTGTCAAAGTTACAAGCCTATGTCTAATTAATTGATGAATCTAATGGGCTGGCCTTCCTCAATTAAGTCACGATATGAATTTAAAGATATTCTTTAACTAGATTAGAGAAAATCATGTAAATTGGATATAGGTAAAAGAAGAGAAATTTTAACTAAAAGTCAAAATATTTGACCAAAGTCAAAGTAGGTCTTCTTGGATAGACTAATTTGAAGAGTCAAATTATTCTAATTAAATTAATTGTTAATTTAATTCAATTAATTTCAATAGTTGAATCAATTAACCCAAGAAAGAGATTTAAATTAGGAGAGAATTTTAATTGGGGTTTAATTCAAGTTGGAGACTATGTGACACTTTAATTAATTGTTAATTAAAATACCACATGGAGACATCCAATTTGGATGCCAAGTGGTCCAATGATATTTGAAGAGAAAAATCTAGATTTTTCCCCTCCAAAATATCTTGCCAGCTAAGCATCCAAGTTCGTATGGATCACACTTTAAATACTCTCTATCACCCTCGAAGTAAACGCCACTCACACTTTTAATAAGTTGAAATTTTTTTTAGATTTAGTTCCCTCCAATTCTCTCAAATCTTCATCATATTTCTCTTCATAGATTCATACTTAGATCTCTCTTCTAACCAAAGCTCTAAAGTGACAATCTAAAGAGAAAGAGTGGATCAACATTAGAGGTATGAATCCACATTATTTTGGAAGATCAAAAGTTGATCATCCATATGGCATAGCTCACAGCATTGACATAAAATTGGAGAAACGTTTTGGTCCAAGGCTTGCAAGGTTCGGCCAAATCAATTTCAAGGTGGGATTGAAGATTTGATTGAGTTTTTGGATTGAATCAATCAAGCTTGGAGTGGATCAAAGGTTGATCAATGAGAGATTAAAAGATTCGATTCAAGAGGTGAGTTCAGCCCAAGCCTACTTTGGTTGGATCAAGATTGGTTTTCTCTCCTTAAATCTAAATTTTATGCTCATATAAGGATCCTTGAAGGATTTAGGCCTCAATTCTTGTTGATGAATGTTTATTCTACTATCCTTCACTTTCAAATAGTTATTAAAATTCCAAGCCTTATGAATTGACATATTGTAATGATCGTATTATTTATGAATATCGAATTTTTCTTATGAACTTACCATATTCTTGGAATCAATTATTTGACTCGTCTCTTGATTCATTTTCTTGTATCTTATTATGGCCATAATTCTCACTAAGTCAGTGGACTTACCTCTTAAATTTCTGCCATATGTAGGGAATTGATTTTAGGAATATTCTGCCTAGTTCAAGGACTTTGCAAATTTTTTATTTTTATTTTATTAACATTTGTAGCAATGAGAATGATGATATTGTAAACTTATGTATAGTTTGCCAGGACTTCGATTTGTATTTTGGATGACTTGATATTGCAATGGAAATTAAAGTTATTGTGGAAATTTGAGACATTAGTATAGTTAACCCTACGTATGAGTAACATTCAACCTAGGGGTGGATGCTCTAGGATTCGAAGCGTTACAGAGATAGTCCCTTTCTAGGTCGTTGATCTCACCCAATCCTGTATGCTACGCTACTTTGAGGAGTTTTCCTTCACTTTTTTCCATCCTAGGCTAACTAATTTACTATTTTCTCGATGCTTTGATTAAAGTTCGAAGGGAGGAGGAGATACAATAAAGGTTGTGACTACTGCTCTTCTAAAGAACTGAATGCGATGAATAAAGATCTATAGATTCGGGATACGAATAGAAAATTCCTTTTTCCCCATGGAATCCCTATCTACGCCTACATTGAACTAAATGTTAAAAGCATATAGTTGCATTTGAATGCCAACTGAAAGTTGGATCAAGTGTATCCTATTGAGCTCAAGATATGAAGGGCAATTCTTTCTTTTAGGAAGGATTCACTCCCATCTCACCTAAGTGCCATTTTTAAGGATTGAAAATAGTAATTTATCTCCAGCCTCAGCTTCTTTTGCACAGGCTGCACATGACTCCAAGCATCATAAAAGTAAAAAATCATTCTTTCTCTTGTTGGAATGGGAGCAACTATTTCACTTGCAATTGCTTGGACTACTAGAAAGCTTGGAGTTGGAAGAAGTCATAACTAAGTGAGTACGCATGCCTACAAAGTCACTTCCGGCAATGATTCTCTTTAAATTAATGGATCTTTAAAGAGAACTAATAGCGCTGACCAGACCAAGTCCACTCCTTTTCTTTTGCCTAAAAGTAAGTCATTGATACCGAGAAAAAGTTCTTTCTTCTGTGGTTCGGGTTCACCTTTCCCTATCGAAGGTACCATTGGTCTTTCCCTATATCAAGGATAATGTTTGCTTTAAAAAAGATGAGAAATCCTCCAATAAAATTAGAGTATGGAGTATTCTTCTTTTCTTTGACACAAATGAATTTCTTTTCATTCACTACTATCGATTTCATTTGCATCGTTTGGGGATAAGGCTAAAGCATTCAAGTCACGTCATCAAAGCTGATCAATCAAATGTGTAGATTGGGTAGGTGTCTGCGTAAGACCAATTTTTGCCGATCTAGGTGAGAGAAGGGTTGATAGCTCCTTCTCTCTTAATTAGGCTAAGCCCTTCCTAGCCCCTTGCTGATGCCAAATTATCCTCTAGGTTTCAGCTTGTCTTCTCTCTTCTTCCAATGGTTTTTCTGCTTTGCTTTCCCTTCCTAAGGTAGCTAGCTTGATATTCTCCTAAATAGGTGGAGGTAATGAAATTTTCTTTCTTTCTTTGAATGACTCAGCTCCGATTCCTCTTACGGATCTTCTCTTTGCCCTTTTGGCACCAGGGATTTCTTGGTTACCTATCTTTTGCCTGTTTGCTTCACACCGTTCCCCAGGCCTTAGCAATACGACAGTCTAGTGCAGGCCAAAACTCAAAGTTATAGTCATTTTCCTAGGAGAATCAGAATTCTTTCTTGAAAAAGAAAAGAAGAACTACTAGTATACGAATAGAGGAGAAAGAGCTATTGAATCCCTTATTGAAAGGCTATCTATTCTTTCTTATTGATTAGTGAGAACATCTATCCAGCTAGCTGAATGAGGTTGTGAAAGAATTTCTGTCAGGTGATGCAAATGAAAAGAACAAGCCAAGGTCTGCTTTTGATCTTTTAGCCTTATCCACTCTTGAATGGCTAACTCTCCTACAGCACCTAGTTCTTTTTCACCCTTCTAGTTAATAGGAATAAAAGTAGATTCATCCTAATAATCTTCATAGTTGTGGGAGTAAGGGCCATTAGGAAAGGAAAATGAACTGCAGCTATTGAAGTGTTTGGCGGCAGGGCTAAAGTAGAGTGAAGGAGTAGTTAGCTTACTTCTACTTGGGATAGAAAGTCCCATTCTTGAGAAGGGGAAGTCAGCCTCGAAGGTTGTCTCAACTTGCCCAAGTAGTTCACCAGTAAGTTCGACCACCTTTACCAAAATGAGATTGTGCATGTCGATGTGAACCTCCCTAACTACTTGGCTATATTCGGTATGCTGATAGGTTTTAGACCACATGTACCCTGACCTGCTATGTTCTTGTGAAAGATTGCCACTAGGCGAATAGGTTGGCCTTTACCCATACATAACCCTTCTCGCTCTAACTCCAATAAGCATCGTATTCTTCTTCCTTGGTATGAGCGAGATAAGGACTAAGCTATACTAGTACACTACACCAAAACTAGCAACTCTACTTTGGTACATGAGTTATGTCACTTGTTTGTTCCTGTCGATTAACACTAATTATTTCCAACTTAATTTTGATATGGAACTGTCATTTATAATTCTTTAATCCACTCCTAGTGGGTGGTATTTGTGGGGTCACATTGAAAAAGTACCCATAAGACATCGCTCTAAAGGAAAGGTAGGCTCTTAAGTCAGCTAGGGACACCTAAGGGGGTGGAAAAGGTCCAAACACGATCTATTGAAGCGCAGGTGGGAGATCTGGGGTAATTAAGTTGTCCCATGCCAAGATGAAAAAACCCAAAGATTGAGAGTGAGAGTTATGATCTTGGAAATCTTGACATACCAAGATGATAGAGCATTGGAACATTTTCTGAACTATTGAAATGAAAAACTTTTTCTTCATTTGGTTTGTAGCCATATTGTAAAGAGTGCAAAATTCCTTTATTTGGGAGTAGCTAGATTCAAGCAAGATAGCTGCGTTCAATTTCATGTCCAATGGTTAACCTAACGAGTGCATTCAATTTCATGTCCAAAATCCACTGAAAGGAAATCCATAAGGGGCTAATGAGAAGTTTAGTGAAGTTTCTTTACTTAGGGCAAGAAAGTCCTTCCCTAAACTAATCCCTAATCATGCGCAATAAACGGAATTGAACCTTTCGTGCTTCCAGGATTATAGCTTTCAGTAGAACACAGAGTTATGGCCTTTCTAGCTATCCTAGTGAGTTCATTACCTTGATCCCTTAAACGAAATAGTTAATCATAGAGCAGGAGAAATTTTTGCTTTCTTTGTGTCTGCTAGTCAGGAATGGAATCGAACGCTACGAATACAAATTATTGAATGCGGAAAGTTTCAAATAATTATTAGACAAATAGGGCACTAGAATGCCATTCTTCCTTCTTGCCCACTTAGGCCTTAGGGCTTGGGACATTAGCAGTAAGACTTCCGCAAGGTAGTAAAAGAAGGAGCAATAGTGGAAATCACTATAGTTGTAGCAAAATCATTGGCACACTAGGTATAGCGCCTCGAACCAAGAGCTCTCGTCCCTAGGTCGATTTGCTACCAAAAATGTACAATTAGAAATTATTTACTAAACATATGCTTTATTAATAACAAATTATATGATCACGATACATCAGTAAAATTTTACAACAAAATTTAAAGATGAATCTCAAACAAAGTCTAACTTTCTATATGAAATTTCTTTCACGATCTTTATGACTTATCCCGCAAAATAATTTTTAAAACGTAAGTTCAAATAACTTAGTAAAATTTATTAAAAGGTTAGGATGGGGAAATGGAGTATGGAATCAAAGTAATAAAAGCAAGATGAAGAATTCACAATATGAAGACTGAACTAGTTATTTGGTTAATCTTTTATCATTATAACTTCAACAATATAACAATCCTTGTCCCTCCCAATTTCACCATGAGTCGCCGCTCGAAGGAAGAACAATCAATGCTGACACGGTCAATTGCATGTCAAAGATCGAACTTTTAGTATGTCTAACCTCCAGGTAATTGCGAGATCAACTAACAATGGAAAAAATCCAGCAAAAGATTACCATTTGACTAACGCCGCCCAGCTTCCCTTACTGAAGATTTCTAGGGCCCAAAAATCATTAACATTCAGGTTTCAAAGATTTTGACAATTGAATTAATCAAATCATTATTCCTAATAATCGAATCAATAATACCAACAATCAATAGGATAAATTATCAATAAATATTTAGAATCATAGATGAGGGATACCATAAAATGGGGTAAAAGAGGAAATATTTAGCTACTGGTCTCAGTGACACCATCTCGATTATGGGGCATGCCCAGAACAGATTTTTAATTCTGGACTAGGCGCTTAGGCGCAATCACGCCTTGCCGTGAATTTTTTTTCTTTTGAAATCCAAAGTTTTTTTTTCTTTTCAAAATATGAAATTTTGATATTTTTATAAAAACATAAAGATTTTCAAAATTTAGAAGAATCACTCTTTTGAAATGTGTAAATCTTTAAAAACTTGGAAGTGGAATTCAAGTGAAATTCAAGTTCTAGGATTTCTAAACTAAACTAGGGGTTTGTGAAGGAATGAACAAGAGAAGGAATCATGATTTCGAGGAACAAGAATTGAATTGAAGGAATAAATCCGCAGAATGAAAGAATTAATGATAAATCGGCAAGAAATAATCATAAATTTTACCTCAATGTTAATTGACCTCTTCTATTCTACCTTCCCAAGTGTGTCGCTGCTTTTTTCCTTACTCCAAATCATCTTTGATCTTTGTATGTGGTTTTTTTAGAAGAGAAATTTTAGATATTTTGGTGATAAAGCGTGGTTATAAAAGAAAAATTATAATCTTCTGCTTTTTATGCGTGTGTGTGTGTGTGTGTATGTTTTGGGTTTTTGAGTGTGTCTGTGGATGAATAATCTGATTCCAAATCCCCTCCTATTTATAACTTTTGATGAGGGATCAATTGTAAAGAAATGAGAGATTAGGGGTTAAAATGGAAAGAGTAGAAGTTGAGGTAGAGGTTTGTGATTTTGCCAAAAAAAAAAAAAAAATATGTGTTGTTTTCATCAAGACTTTGCCAAAATGATAAGAATATGGCTTCTTTTGATTGCTCCAAATAATGAAGCAAAGTGGCACCATAAAACTTTTGCCAAAAATTCTGTCACGTCATAAAAGTTTTGTGGCTAGAGATTTTTCCAAGCATAAAGAAAATATGATGAAGATAGGATCACTCATGGAATTGGAGATAAGGCATTATTATTCTAGTTGCTCACAAGGAATGTGAATATGTTAGCATGGGATATCCTTGACTCTAGGCATGTGCCCTGATGTTGTGATCCACAACCTGCAAGTGGATCCAATATGAAATAAATGAAGTAGAAGAGCAAGACCTTCAATTTCAAAGGAATCAAATAATCAAATAGAAAATCATCAAACTTGTTTAAGTGTAATATATATTGACAATTCAATGCCTAAAAGATTGGTCAACATGGTTTTGATACCTAAGCCTAATGGGAAGGGGAGACTTTCATCTGACTTTGCAGAATTAATAAACCATGTCTAAAAGAACCTCCCCCTCCCCAGCAGATCCATTCATCGGTAAACTAGAGAATGGAGTGCAAATTGTTGACCTCAAAAATATATTAAAGATACAACCAAATGAAATACACAATGGAGGACCAAGTGAAGGCAGATTTTATGATATCTCACGAACTATATTACTACGATGTCATGCCATTTGGGCCAAAGAACACATGAGCTATTTATGAGAGACATTGAGCCACACGTCTAAAAGCATAATTGGAAGAAATATGGAAGTGTGCTGATCACACAAAAATAAATGTAGATTTTACCTCAAGTGACGTATCAAAGTTTTAATATGAATCGATTAGTCTGGATTGTATCCACTGGGCATGATGTATAAGCAATTAACTTGTTATGTTCATTTTGCTGTACATATCAAAGATTAAAAAAAAAATGATGAAACAGATAACAAAGTAAAATAAAATTAACAAGTAAATGGAAAGCAGAATTGTCAAAAATAGAAAGTAGAATTGTCAATTCCTAGAACATGTAAGATTAATTATTTCAATTATTTCAGGATTAATTCCAATAATGGTAATTCAAGATTTGTTATTAACCAGAATAGTTCTTTATTGTCCACTCCCTCTCCTGAAACCTTGATGGATGTGCCTACATATAATTTATCGTTATCATTAACTCAAATTTCATTCTTAGACCCATTAAACAAATGTTCTAATGGCTATCTAATTAATCAATCGCCTCATCATTTTCATGGTATAATTATATTGAGTTAATCCTAGTCCTTGTTATTGAGAATTATGAATTGACAGACATATAAAACATTAAGTGCTAACTCAAACAACAAAAATTTGGAATCAAATATATATATATAAAACTAATTAATATAATCAAAATATTAAGCCTTCCTAATTCAAAAGAAATAACAAGAGGAAAGTGAAGGCTAGTCTCAGAACATCCTAGCCTAACTTAATAACACATCGTGAGGATTTAAGAGAGAAAGGAAGAAAAGTCACATCCATTAACTAATGTGAAGCACCCTTTCTCAAGATTTTGATTCCGTCTTCAATCTCTAGATGTGCTTATTCTCCTTAGCACTGTTTCATCCTCCAAGAAGTCAAAAGCATGGGGCTAGAAGCCTAAACTAGTAACAACAACTAAATGTGAGACTACTTATTCTAATAAAGGTTCAATAATCACTTGCTCTAGAAAGGTGAATCGATGGTTATATAGCGAGAATAAGATGATATATCGAACTCTCTTTATAGCATAAAAACTGACCACGAGGTTGTTCCCAAGTTATACATGAACTTGGACACCAAACGGTCTTGGAGTAGAAAACTACACAAATTTGGAGAGAACTAAGAGTCGGCACCGCAACCGCACATGGCCACTGACAAAGCCGTGAATTCAAATAAAGACAACCCATTTCTATCTTCATGGCCACCATCACAAGTCAACATGGCCAATATCATTTATTTGCATCCTTTAATCATTTTAGTAAATGCTTAAAAGACCAAAGCTCCAAGAACACATATAGAATGCGAATATTTCTCTCATCTGTTTAAAGAATTATATAATGAAAAAGGCAAAATCTGACAATTAATTATTCCTTAGACACTGCAACAAAATATAGCTGAAAGGATGGATAGGACATTATTAGATATGACAAGGTCTATGATGGCACAAGCTGACTTGCTGATTTCATGTTAGAAAGAGGCTTTGTTAAGTACGTCTTATGTATTAAACAGACTGCACTCAAAGTCAGTGCATTCCCCTTCGTATAAGTGGACTCTTAGAAAACCTTATCTCAATAACCTAAGACCTTAGGGATGTACTGCTTAGTTTATGATTTTTTAAACAAGTTTGAGAAATTAGGTCATTGAGGGAAGATATGTATCATTATTAGATATTTATATCAATCCAATGGTTATGTATTCATAGCAGAACATGATGATGAAAGTACAATTGAGATTGAATCAAGAATTGCATATTTTTAAAAGAAAAGATTTTCCTAGGAGAAGTGAGATAAAAGAAAATGATCTTTATTTGAATTGGTTGATTTACATGATGGCATATATGCTATATGGATCAATGGAAATGGACCACAATATGTTACCACATGATCCATGTGGGAGAAATCTAGAAGATCCACCTAACTCCTCCTAATCCAAACATGCCCAAATTTCATTTTGATATTGAGGACCATGCTTTTGTGACTTTTTGTAAAGATGAAGATGGAGCCAAGGAGCTTATGTTTCTCCAAAAGATGCTGATGAGTCGGAAATATGCATCAAACTCTATCATGTCTTTCAAAAGACAAATAGAGTAATGCAATGGAAGATGAGTTGGAGCCATTAAGATTGAACCAAGTTTGGGAATTGGTTGACCTCTTTCATGGGTATAAAGTCATTGAGAACAAATGGGTTTTAAAATCAAGCATAACGCTTTGGAACTGCGGAGAGGTATAAGGAGCAATACTCAACAAAAAGGTGCCGATTATGAAGAAACCTTTTTGACATAGTAGGATTTGCTTCCATCCACTTTCTTTTAGCTATTATGGCTAATATGGAATTAGAATCATGCCAGATGCACATTAAGATTGCGTTCCTTAGTAGGAAACTCAAAAAAGGAAATTTATATGGAAACAAGAGTAGGTTTAGTTTATAATAGACATGAGGACAAAGTTTACAAATCAAAAAGATCAATTTATAGCCTAAAACAGTCTTCCAAAGGCAGTATTTGAGATTTCATCAAGTTATAATCTCATATAATTTTAGCATGATTGATGAAGATCACAGTCTTTTTGTCAAAAAATCCTATGATAATTTTGTAATTATATTTCTTTATGTTGATAACAAATTACTGGCCTCGAACAATAAAGTGTGTTTAATACCTTGAAGAAATGGTTCTTTTTTTTATATTTTTTTTCAATTTTGAAATGAAATATATAGGTAAGACTAATTACATACTTGGTGTAAAGATCTATAGGGATGCTTCAAAAAATTACTAGGGCCTTCTCAAAAACCCTGCATTAAAAAGATTCTAGAGCAATTTAGAATGGACAACTGCAAACCTATTAATACACCTATAGCAAATGGAAATCTTGAGTTAAGAAATGTGTCCAAAAGCAATGCAATAAATTGAAGAAATATCAAAGGTGCCAAATACTACTACTATTGGGAGCATGACGTAAATTGTGTTGCGTACTTGTCTAGGCATCTGCTAGGCCATGGATCTGGTTAGCTGGCATAACTTGAATCCTGGATGAAGGTATACTAGAGAGCTGTCAATAGGATTTTTGGATATCTAAAAGATATTGCATAGTATTCCCACGGTACCAAGGAAAAGAACTTATGATCAAAGGGGCACATGGATGCTAACTGGGAAGCTAACTTAGATAAGCATGTCCACCTTTACATATGTATTCTTGCTAAAAGATTGGACTATCTCATGGAATATGAGGAAACAAGCATGTGTATCTTTGTCAATGGTGGAAGCTGAATTCCTGCTTGGTTATTTGCAGTTCAGGAAGCTATTTCTTTAAGGAGGTTCTTAAGATAGTTGGGGATAATTGACAACTGTGTGGGAGTTGTGACTATTTATTGTGATTGTCAAGTAGCTATATTGCCTATACTAGAGATCCCAAATGTCATAAAAAAATCAAACACATAGACACAAAGTACAATTTTTTGCATGACATAATTGAAAAGAAAGAGGCGACATTGAAGTAGACATTTACGCATGCAATAATGGTTGATCCACTCACTATGCTAATATCTTGAGATGTTTTTATTAGGCATGTTACATCTTTATGAGGATTTGAGTTATTATGTATGTTATTTGAATATTTAACTAATATACCCACTCTCTAAATGAAAATCATTCAATACACTTGTTCTTCGTATATTTTATCCAACAAGTATGTCAAGGCAAGTTGAAATTAGCTCTCTGACATGATAAATCACCTCTAATGTCTTGGATTTGTGCGAAGATGAGAGAGTATTTTATACATAGTTGTAATGAGTTGTCACAATCCATTTAACATGTTAGGCTAGATTTAAGTTTTTTTAAAATCATTGAGTTTTATTAGGGACGTAATAAGGAGAAGACTAGAGTTAACTGTTGGGATATCCTTGGACTTAGATCTATATGATGTATAAGACATGCACTTTTAATTAGGGAGAAACACATCAAACCACGTGTTTCATATCGAATGTGCCAAAGTGATCTTTTGGATAATGAGTAAATGAATTTCTACTTTTTCATTGTGAGACTCGGAGATTTGCTAAAATCTCAAGTGATACCCTTGCAACCTAGAGTTCTATCCTGAAATCATACTAGGTATTGCTACTTTAGCATGTTACTAATAATCGTGAATAATCTAATAATGTGGTCCATGTCTAAGAAAGCAGCTAAACTGATTATTAAGAGTTTCTAATTTGAAAGGAAGATTGTCTTTGATCTACACTAGATTTGTATTTACCGACTAGCAAAATATGCTGAAGAAACATAATTGTGATTATATATGAGGAATTAAAAAGAGACATCTAGACCAAGTGTAGTTTAGAAAGAAACCCAAGGTATGATGAGGTGATAATATCCTCAATCATAGTTCTGAGCAACTATATATCTTTAATCGGTGTATATTATTTAAGCTCTATTTTGTTTGTTGTTCACACAACTTATTTGGTAGTATTATGGTTGGACTATAGTGTACAGAGTAAGATCGCCCAATGAGCTGGATCAAACCTCATATGTGAGTTAGAGACTTTGGAAAATAAAGTATGGACAATACATGTGGGAGGCTCAAAGCCATTTGCAACCCATTTTGTAGATGGCCTGGAGGAAAGAGAAAGGGAAATGGATCTTCATTTCAAATGATGAAAACAACCACCACTAACCCATTTCTCCACCCACTACACATTATGGACAATCATGATACATGCTAGTATTAGTATTACACACAAAGTAGCAGAAACTAACCTAAATCATCTACAATTTCATGTGTTTTATTGTGTGAAAAATATGTGAGGGTATTTTGCATAGTAGAGTACAAAAATAAACTTGTAAGATTTTATGTTATTGCATTTAACAACAAGAATTACTTCAATTTGTAAGTAATTCTAGACTGATAGGGGCATGGATTACATACCAAATTAGGCAAGTGGACCAATTCGTCACGGTTCATAATGAGAGAATTTTTTCTCGCATTTAAATATGGTGATGTTGATTATGCTTGTCATTTCATTTTGAGAAATGGAATAATTTTCATGTTCAGATAATATAGATTTTTCTACTATTATAATAACAACTATTGAAAGATAAGGTCACTAAATTTTAGCTTAAAACTTATCAGAGTGGGTTCACTAAGCGGCCAATAATTTAGTGATAATTAGTGCAATCAATAATTTAGTGACCACCATAATATGTCCCCATTTCATGACTCAATTGTGACTGCCTTTGCTGTCACTATTTTTTAAATACCTAGTGACCACTTTGCAGTAACAAAACAGTTAATAATTTATGTACAAATTTATTATATTTTCTGTGCTGCTTCTAATGTTTTCCTAAACCTATTTTTCATTCAAAATAATATTAAATAATATAATATGAAAAAAATCCATGTCATAAGATCAATCTAAAACTAAAATTGAAATTTATTATGATGCACAAATCCTTACAAAATAGTTAAAACAAAAGCCAATCCATCAAATTCAAATATCCTAATATCCTAACATAACTAATCATCTTTCCCACGCTCACCATTTCTATTCTTTCCAAAGATAGTGCTTTTGATTGCTTTTAATTTTGCCATCATTGCTTCCATAGAAGCCATCATCATCATCTCTCTAGCCTTTGATTCTTTGGCAATCTTTTTTGCCTCTTCTCTAACTCTTATAGCCTCTTCCATAATGCTCATCTCTCTTTTGGCTACTACTTTAGAAACTACAATTTCCAATTGCTCCTAACTAACATATGTAGGTAAAGGTAGCATAGAGCATGAAGAGGAGCAAGTCTTAGCGCCCATAATCTCATGACTGTGGTAAGTGTTTCCGTAACTATAGACTCTACCTCTAGATGAACCACAACATATGTCATTCAATTTTTGTGTACCAAATGAGCTCTCTGGAGTAGCATTGCTGCTATGCTGACTCAAGTATTCTCGTTCATATGCCTTCTATAGACAAAATAAAATAAAAAAATGTTATATCAAGTATATCAAGCATAAAAATCACTGTATAACATGAAATCAGGCAATTCGAACAGCAATGTGTTTTCTGTGAGAATAAAGATCTAAATAGAGCAATCCATTCAATTCTTTATCCTACTTCAGTTGGCATATTAATTTTTCTCAAGTTCAAAAATTTCTCAGCTTATTATATATGTATTTCTTAACCCCAAATATTACCCTAATTAAGTTTTTAAATCCTCACTTATAAAAGCTTAACGTTTTTTCAACTTTTTGAAATTTTTTTCTCAACCAAACTTTGGCCCAAAATTGTGCCAAACCCAACCTATAACACTTAAACAAAAGGAAAGAAAAAAATATATATACATACATATACACACAAATACACAAGCTCGGCCAAGCCCCTCTATGGTTACAAGATATTTTAATTTTCTAATACCAGTTAATCCCAACCAAGTAAAAGAATTAGACATGAGCCAATTGGTAAGACCACAAGAGCTTGACACCTTTGACAAAATTTTGCAAATGGCAAATGAGTCTCAAACTTGGTCTGCAAGTTTGGCTTTGTCTTGCAAGTCAAAGACTTCTTCCTTGCTTTAACCTCCTTATTTTCTATGCACACATAATTATCTCCAACTTTTTCATCAAATTCTCCAAGCTTCAAACACTTCAAGTGATTTCAAGATTTTAAAGCTAAAGAAGGGGAAGATTTAGGGTAAGTATTGGTAAGATTTATTTTAAGTTTTAATGTTAAGATTAAATGAAAACATCATATGATATTTAATGATTTTTGGAATTATAGGTAAACCAAGCCTTAGGATTTTGAATCTACCATCTTGACAAGCTTGAAGAAATTATTCTTAGAACCCTAAGGTAAGAATTAGGGATGAATCCTTGAATCCATGAGTTTTCATTTTATATTTTGAATCCTATTCTATTGAATGATTGTGATCTTGTAATACCATCCTTGGAAGCATTTGTTTGATGAATGAAATCCTTGGGTACTCTTGGACCATTAAACTTAAATATGATCCTTACCTTGCTAGATAAATGGCTTCATCATGATGATGATCTTTGGACAGCCTTTTAGGATACCTCACTGTTCCCTACTTTACCTTTAATTTTCAAATCTTCAAAACCTACCTTTATCTCATCAAATCAGCCCATATAATATACCATTAGAAAACTTATTGAGTTTAGATGATTTTAGGATAAAAAATTACTCAAAAATATAGAGAAAATTGTTCAAAAATATTGATGGCAAGCAACCTGTCGTGGCTGTCGGGAATTGGGGCAGTGGCAGGGGAGAAATTTTGAGTGGGTATAGACGAAAATCCGATCATTGGATTATTAATCAGAAGCCACTATTAGAAAGATTATCGAGCTAAGATAATTATAGAGGTAATTTTCACCATAAAACAATTTGAAACTTTGAGATAAAATAATTGGAATAAAGATTGTTGTGCTTGGAAATGTGTTAATTAAGAAGGTTTAATATTGAATGACTAGGTGGTGTTGCTTGGAGCATTTTTTGGAATTTAGAAGCATATTGTGGGTTGTTATCAAAGGATTGAGGTAAAGATTGTGGCTATCCCTTGTGTTCATTAATAATAGAATCCTTTGCATCATGATTTCATTTCCTTACTTTGAATATAGTGAGCATGAGCATAAACTTGCTATTGTTATTCTCTGTAGCATATCATGAATTCTTTGTCTTGTTTAATGATGACTATGGATATTTGGATCTCGTTTTGGTTATTTTCTTTTTTGATCAATGTTTTTGATAACTTTGTGTTTGGAAGTCTTGAACATAATCAAATATATATTGGTTTGTTGAAAAAGAGAAACATGGACTTACTTGACTTATTTTGAAAAAAAAATTATACTAGATTAAGGATTCCAAAATATAGAAAAATTCTACTATGTCAGTTTTAAAAATAAAAAGAATATTCATGTGGGCCTGTCCACGCCCACATAAGGGTGCACTCGTGCCAAAGACAGTAGCCTCGGGCCGTTTGAGAGCATTCTCGCCCGATTTTATTTGCACTCGCACCAAATTCAAAAACAATTTTAAGTATTTTTAAAACCCTTTTCATGGTTTTGACTCCATTTTACCCCATTAAGTTCATAGATCACTCAATGTTTTCAAAATATTGTTTGTAGTTTTTACTATTCAAAAATGTTTTCAAAAAATTGTTTATAATTTTCACTCATTTGAAATATTTTCAAAATATTGGTTATGTTTCCATTTCCTTTGAAACCTTTCCAAAATACTTCATGAATTTCACTCTTCTAAAATGTTTTTAAAATATTGTTGGAGGATTACATTCCTTTAAAATATTTTTAAAATATTATTCATGGTTTCCACAATGCTAAAATGTTTTCAAAATATTAGTTATGATTCTCATTCTTTTAAAATGACTTCAAAAATATGATTTGATGTGTCTCTATCCTTTGAAAGGTTTTTGAAACATCGATTGATATGGTCATGGTACACACTTCTAAATTATTCTCAAAATACCATTTGAAATGACCACTGTAATGCCTTGGGATCCTAGACCCTTAGGTTCGGAACGTTACTCACGAATAGAAAACTAACTAAAAACCATAAATAGAAAATCCATAACACATTCACATCTTAATATCCCAAAAATATTTCATAATTTACAGGCCATACATTTTTTTCCATCAAGATACATCATAAGATCCAAAATTACATACTACTCATGTCTAAAATCTCCATACGAGCTTAACTAAATCAAAGAAAATACAAGAGTCAAAGATTTAAATGTTCACATAAAGTCTTTCCCAACCTCATGATCCAATACTAGTTACCTACATGGTAATAATGAAATCATGAGTCCACTGGCCCGACAAGATTTATGGCATAGATGGGGAGAATGATAATACAAAGAGAACAAGATTCAATCAATAGGCATGGCAAGAAACAAATCATGAATGTGATACACAACAAATTGAAATAATCGAAGCGGAGATCCGAAATAAATAGCTCAAATTATTATCACATTCATATTGACAAGATATGAGGCTGAAACTATCATTCGGTGGGTCTGTCACCATTATAACTTCAAAATAAATATACATATGCCTTATTCCTCTAAGTTTGCTGACTAGAGTGGCCACTTGAGTAGCACGAATGAAGTTGAGGTACGGTCGACTGCGTACCTCTAAATAGCCTTTTGGAATCCTACCTCCAGGACTTCTTTGGCCTACCAAACAAATAGGAATCCTTCGAGGTTCTGATTGATGATCTGATATCGCACAATTCGCAACTACCTGAGAATTCCCAAGGCCCAACGAATATGCATATAGTTCAGAATGGAGAAACATATTTAAACATATAAATTCGATTAGACACATATTCAAATAACGAACAGATCAACAAATGGTTCGGATTGGACCTAGGACTTAGAAAGATTTATTTTAAGGTCCTAAAATATTTTAAAGAAGTGATATATGGACTTAGATTAGTAAAATGAAATCAAAATGTAAAAATTTTAAAATTGGAATAGGAGCTTCAGTACCCAAACAGTGTTTTGGCTACTGGTATTTGGGCGCTTAAGCGCTCGTTTAGGAGCTCGAGTGCCGAAAATAGTATTTTTTTTGCATTAGGTTTGAGTACTTGAGCGTTCGTTTGGGCACTCAAGTGGTTAAATAATACTTTGCTCATTGGAATTTAGGTGCTTTGGGCGCGCATTTGGGCACTCAAACACCCAAGTTAGTGGCTGAGCACCCAAGTAAGCTCTTAAGTGCCCAAATTTTTTTTTTTAATTGTCGTTTAGAAAATAGATTTCCCAGTAGGCCATTTTTAAAGTAATTTTTCGAAAATCTAAGTCCCAAGATTGTTTTACAAGTTTATGGGAAAAATTGTGTTTAAGTTTATAAAAATTTTATTTAAGTCTATATCCTCATTTCTTCTATTTTTGTCTCAAAAGTCCTTCCATAATCCTAGGTCTAAGAGTTCATATATGATCAAATCAACACATTCTCAAGGATATTCAAGGTTTCACTAATGATCACAAGAATATTGAGCCATTAGATTCCAAATGTGTCACCAAGAACATGATCACGTAAGTTCAATATATATATATATATAACACTTGCGAGAGATTGAAGCTAGAACATAATTATAGAGGCAAAGAGGGAAAATCATAAATCTTACATTTTGTCTTAAGCTTGATTTTTTTGTGGTCCAACGATTACAAGACTTCAAGTTAGTCACCTAGCAAAAACCAAAATTTCACATATTATGTTAGGCTATGTTTTGTCAACCTCAAGCCTTCCAAATCTCTTACATATTAGAGTTCCAGGCTTACCAATACACCCTAGGAAGAGAGTGTCTTTTCCAAGTTTGTCCTTTTGAAAATGTTTGAAGGAAGTTGTATGAGTTATAGTTATTTTTCTGGTGGCAATGATGTATTCCCCATTTTGGGTTTCTTGCTAAAGAAACCCTTCTTTTCCTTTTCCTGGTTAGGCTTACCTAACCACTTTCCTTTTCTTTAGTCATTAATTTTCTGGAGCACCTAGCATTCTACCTCTAGTTCCATCGCCAATTCTATGGCATTGTCATAGTCTTGCGACCAACCAATAGCTAAAGATCATCTCAAATTGGGCTTGAGACCTCCTACAAACTTCTTCCTATGTCTCTCCTCATCAGCTAATATATGAGAGGCGTACTGAGTGAGGCAATTAAATTTAGCTTTGTGCTTAGGTACTGTAATCAACCCCTGGATTAATCTCATAAATTCTTTCTCCCTCAGATCTCTAACTACATGAGGGATATACTTCTTCAGGAACTTGCTTTGAAATTCTACCCAAGTTCCTTCAATCTTATTTCTTTCATGTTTTCTCTCCACGATAGACCACCAATGGCATGCAGCTCCCTCAAATAGGAATGTGGCATATTTTACTTTTTGAGCATCTATAAGGTTCAATACCTTAAAAGTTTTCTCAACCTCGGCTAGCCAAAACTCAGCCTTCTGATCATCAGGTTCACCATTGAAACTAGGTGGGTTGAGTCTCAAAAATCTCATCAGTATTTTATTGTCGGATTTCTCCTCCTACCTATATCTTCCATTATCCTGTTGCCTGTCCTGATTTAGTACTTGTTGGAGGAGAGTAAAAAGTTGATCTACTGTTGGCTCATTTCTTGGGGGCATGCGTCATTCAGGTTTGTGACATGATAGGGGTGACGGCTCATGTCCTTCTCGTCGGGGTATTATGTTATCTAAATTATTGGACATCTCGAGTGTCCGTAATTCTTCAAACAATACCCGACGAAGTCTTTCCCTTTTTCTATTGGGCTTATTTTGTGATATGGTTCCACTTAGGCCATTTTAATCTAAAATTCGTAATAATAAATTTTAGTCGGATTTCATGGTTTCTTAGATGCATATATAGATAGCACATAGATGCATTAATTATATGATGGCCAATTTCTACAACTCAAATCAAGATGCACTTAGGAAAGTTAATTCATTCATTACTTGAATTTGGAAATTACATATTCAAAATATACAATTATTGGCCATCTATAAAAGGAAAAAGAAGATGGCATCATAACCAAGATTTTGGACAAGAGGACTTTCATATACCTTATACGAAAATCTACTAGTTATACTTAAGCTAGAGTCCCCCTGACTATATACATACAACATTCCATACTTAAGGTTCTAAACCACAAATATTTACATACTTATCATTTCCCTAATCGGAAAAAAAAAAACAAAAAACAAAAAGGAAAAAAATCCACAAGCTAACACATCAATTATCCCGGTGAGCTCCCTGTGCATTACGTGGATCCCAATTGGGAGACCTCGGCTCCGTCCCCAATTTCTCTAGTTCTTCTTTCTGCTGGCTTTCCTCATCACCTTCTTCGCCCTCACCTCGTACAACTCCAGCCTCTCTTTCAGCACCACGTCGAGAACTCCCATCATACAACTCTGCTAATGTTCTCTCTACCCAAGCCAAGTTAGCGTAATCATCTCGAACTCGACCCAAAAGGAAAGGTGGTGGAGGCCTAACGCTAATGTGTGCAGCCATCCTAGGCCTTCTTAAGGCATTTGTAGGTGCAGGGGATGGTCTAGTCCCGTGGCTCATAGGTCAGGATGTCGAAGGTCATGATGCTAGTGGCCGGGGAGTCATCCCTCGCATAACCCCCTCTCCGAACATTAAGGGCACCCAGGGCTCCTGGAATTGTGGCACAACCTCTTCCTTGGCTTGGTCTTGGGCTAGCTATTCCATGCCTACCATTGAATCCACAGCCTCTCTAAAGGCATCCTCCATTTGTGTTGTTAGACTACACTTGAGTTGAGCAAGATATAGTGTGCAGCCATGCTCTTGAAGTTATGGTGTTGTGCCAGGTGCTTTGACGCCGTTCTTTCCATCTCATCTTATGCCCATTTGCTATACACCTGATAAAGTTAATGTTACTTGAGGTAAGCATTTTTCCAATATTCTATTTCCCAATTCTTTTCTTCAATGATAGCTTCATAGTCAACCTTGTGGTTTTTGAGAGGCTGGGTATTGCTCTTACTAGAGCTGTGGGTAGAATCAAAATCTGTCCACTCGTTCACCTTGTCTTTTCCCTTGTCCATCTACAATAGAAAAATCATGAGCAAACAAAGTTAGTAATAGAATAATCATATAAAAGTAAAACACTATGGGTCTAAACTCCCAAGGTTTTCCATCTTAGGCTCTAATGCCACTTGTAATGCCCCGGGATCCTAGAACATCCGCACTTAGCTCTGGAATGTTACTCACGAATAGAAAACTAACTAAAAACCGTAAATAGAAAATCCATAACACATCCATATCTTAATATCCCAGAATATTTCATAATTTACAGGCCGTACATTTTTTTTTCCATCAAGATACATCATAAGATCCAAAATTACATACTACTCATGTCCAAAACCTCTATATGAGCTTAACTAAATTAAAGACAATATAAAATTCAAAGATATAAATGTTCACACAAAGTCCTTCCCAACCTCATGATCCAAAGCTACCTACATGGTAATAATGAAATCATGAGTCCACTGACCCAATAGGATTTATGGCATAGATGGAAAGAATGGTAATACGAATAGAACGAGATTCAATCAATCAGCATGGTAAGAAACAAATCATGAATGTGATACGCAATGAATTAAAATAATCAAAGCGGACATTCGAAATAAATAGTTCAAATTATTATCACATTTACGTTATCAAGATATGAGGATGAAACTAACATTTTGTGGGTCTGCCAACCTTATAACTTCAAAATAAACATACATATGTCACCACTCGAGTAGCACGAACAAAATTGAGGCACGGTTGACCACGTGCCTCCGAATAGCCTTTTGGAATCCTAACTCCAAGAGCCCTCTAAGCTACCCAACAAATAGGAATCCTCAGGGGTTCGGATCGACGATCTGATATTGCCCAATCCAAAACCACCTGAGAATTCTCAAGGCTCAATGAACATGCATATCAATTCAGAATGGAGAAACATATTTAAACATATAAATCTAATGGGACACATATTCAAATAACGAACAGATTCAACAAACAGTTCAGATTAGACCTTGGACTAAAAAAAATTATTTTAAGATCTTAAAACATTTGAAAGAAGTGACATATGGACTTAGATTAGTAAAATGATGTCAAAACGTAAAAATTTTGAAACTAGAATTGGCGCTTAAGCACTCAAACGGGCACTCCAGTGCCCAAACAATGTTTTCGCTACTGGAATCTGGGCGGATGAGCGCCTGTTTAGGCGCTCAAGTGTCAAAATAGAATTTTTTTTGCCTCAAATTTGAGCACTTAAGCATCCATTTAGGCGCTCCAGTGCTTAAATAGTACTTTGATCACTGGAATTTGAGCACTTGGGCGCTCGGGCACCCAAAAAGTGACCGTAGCCATTGACTTTGGCGCTTGGGCATCCAATTTTTTATTTTTTATTTTTTAATTTTCATTTGGAAACCAAATTTCCAATAAGCTATTTTTAAAGTAGTATTTCAAAAATCTAAGTCCCAAGTTTATTTTACAAGTTTAAGGGAAAAATTGTGTTTAAGTTCATAAAAATTTTATTGAAGTCCATATCCTTATTTCTTCCATTTTTGTCTCAAAAATCCTTCCATAGTACAAGGTGCATGAGTTCATATATGATCAAATCAACACATTCTCAAGGATATTCAAAGTTTCACCAATGATTACAAGAATATTGAGCCATTAGATTCCAAATGTATCACCAAGAACATGATCACATAAGCCCAATATATATATATAACACTTGCAAGAGATTGAAGCTGGAACATAATCATCGAGGCAAAGAGGGAAAACCATAAATCTTACATTTGGTCCTAAGCTTGATTCTTTTGTGGTCCAGAGATTCCAAGACTTCAAGTTAGTCACCTAGCAAAAACCAAAATTTCACATATTATGTTAGGCTATGTTTTATCAACCTCAAGCCTTCCAAATTTCTTACATATTAGAATTCCAGGCTTACCAATACAACCTAGGAAGAGAGTGTCTTTTTCAAGTTTTTCCCTTTTGAAAATGTTTGAAGAAAATTGTATGAGTTATAGTTATTTTTCTCCCAAGTTTAAATATAGATATATATACCTATATGTACATATGTGGAGAAAATCTTAAGTCTCAAGAGAAGGAGTGTTTCTTTCAAGAGTTGAAGAAAACAAGAGTAAAATTTTGTCCTGCAGTCAAGCCTATTAATAGAGGGACGAGAGGGGCTTCTTAGCAAAAGAAAACTGGATGAGGGGTTTGTCTTCAATTCCTAAGGCTTGTGGTGGAAGCTTTAGTACAAAGTAAGTGAAAGTTGGTGGAAAAATCCCTCAAAAAGGGCTAGCCGACTGTTCAAAATTTTTCCTCATTTTTCTTTAAATGTTGGATTGGGCTTTGATTTGGGTGGGTTGAAATTTGATTTAAATTGGGCCAACATCTTGGGCTTAATTGGTTTGTTTATGCGTAAAAGAAATTTCAAATGCAAGAAAAAAATTTTCGAATGTAGAAAAATTATTTTGATTATAAATAATTTTTGTAATTGTGAAAACGAATTATCATTTGAAAAATGAAGGATTAAAATCTTAGTTAGGGAAATTTTTGGGGCACTACAACCATGGAACACTCCTTTGAAATATCGTCTGATATGTCCATAGATCATTTTCTTTAAGATGTTTGAGCTCGAATTATGGTTTGATATGTCCTAAATTTGAATTAAATGAAATGATTTGTCCGATACTCGTTGAAAGTTCATATTGATTGAATCGGACCAACTGTGATCTACTGACATTCATTATGTACCATCCATATTAAGTTTGTTGTGTTCGATAATTGGTTCGAAACTTCTAATCGTTTGCATAGGATATATTGTGATTGCAAACCAATTGTGTCTTGGATTTGTTGGGCTATTGGGAAATCTCAGGAGAGACGATGGGTGGTGTCGGCCTGACAGTTGGTCCACTGAGTGGACCATCGATGATTTGTCACATTATTTTATCGGCTTACCTCCTCTGAGCAGCTACTCGAGTGTGGGGCTTGTGGATGGATAAGCATTATGTGTATGATTTGTGGTTGTAAGGGTGATAGATCCACCAAATACTAGTGCTATCTATGTGTGTTTGATATTAAATTCTGTGCTTGAGTCATTGACTTTGTGTGGTTATTGAACTCCCATAATTGTATTGGGCTTCTAGACTCATTGTCTGAATTAGTTCTTATATCTCGAACTTCTAAATTCATTATATGATTCATTTCTTTTTTATTAGATTTCCTAGGCTCATTACTTAATGCGTTCTCGATAGTTGGACTATCTGAACTTACTAATTGATTTATGTCTCAATTATTAGATTCTAGAATTTTCTATTTGAAATGACTTTTGAACCATTTGTTCATTCACCATGCCGTTCTATTTCTAGTTCATAATTCCTTAAAAAATAAATAAATAAGAAATTAGCCCCATGCGTAGAAAGACTATAGCCACATGGATACAGGCTTATATATAAGAGTAATAATATATATTTGTAATTACCATAATTTATTTTAAGCTATACTTTTTAATTTTTCATAGACTAAAATACATTTATTTTTCTTTTTTCTTTCACTTTTATAACACTTTTGAATTTTTCTTGAAGAAAATGTGTTAGTGTTATGTTTGGGCCTTTTATCCAAACATTCCATACATTGCATGCCTATCAAAGTTCTAAATGTAATATATTTCTATTGAAATTGCAATGAAAGGTAAGTCGATAAAATTTTTAGGGTAAACTTCTGTGTTATAAACAATTTTTGTTCTAAAAAAATGCGAGTTTTGGGAGTCAATCACTCACACACTTGCAAAGGATTAATCTTCAGTAAGCCCAAAAGTTTAATTATGTTTCAAATATTCATATTATGGCAATGTTGAGATCAATTTATATGGAATTAAAAATTACCCGAGGAAGATCTATGTGGTACTTCATCTAGGGAAGGGTTGCATGTGGTAGCTTTTATCTTATATCCTTTCGCATCTTCTAGTTTATAACTTGCTTGAGGACGAGCAATGCTTAAATTTGAGTGTGTTGCTAATGTGGTTCAAAAAAATCGACGGCATGATCTTTTTTGTGTATCATTGTTAGCTAGAACAATGCGAAAGGGATCCACGAATGGAAATTTTTCAAATGAATGCACATGGGAAGTCATGAGGCACCATGAGCATCATTGAAACCACTTTGGATCCTCTATTCTAATTCATGTTCCATCTCCTACTCTATTGCAAAGATCCCTGCCGAGTGTATAGCTTCTATAGCCCAATGTTTTATAACAAAAGATTTGAAGGATAGGTTAGGCATATGAAACTAAAAAGCATAGAGGAATAAACCAATAAAATATATTCATCAACCATGAATTAAAACATAAAACTCCAAGGATCACCATATAAGCATAGATCTAGATTTAGAGAGGAAAGAATTACCTCAATCTAGATGACAAAATTTTCAACCATGAGCTTGTGAGTGCGAGTGAACGAAACATTATTATCTCACTCGATCAACCTCTTGATCCTCTTGATTGATTCAATCAAGGCTTTATCTACTCTAACACTTGAAGTATTTCCTTGATCTTGCTTCAAATCTTCAAAAACCAAAAAAGAACTCCAATTTTCCCAAGAAACCATGAGCTCCAATGACTTGAATCAACTTTTGATTCTTCTTTTTGGATGTGGACTCACACATTGATCGAGATCCACACTTTTTCTTTATCTTTCCTCTCAAATTTTTAGTTAGATCAAAACTTAAGGGATTAAATAGAGAATGGATGAAGAGGTAGTTACTTGAAAAGAGAGGGAAATTTTGAAACCAAAAACTATTGCAAATTTTAGGGTGTGTTCGGCCAAGCTTAAAAATTGAAGGAGATGAGTTATTTATATCCTATTTGGTGGCTTGGTGTGCAAGATAAATTTGGAGGGAAGAACCTAAATTCTTCCTTTCAAATTTGATTGGTCTACTTGGCCTCTAAATGGGATATTTTATGTGGCATTTTAATTAACTTCTTAATTAATATGCCATATGGTTTTCAACTTGGCACTAGCAAATTTACGTTCTCTCTCCAAATTAATATTTCTACTTGAACCAATTAAAATCAACGTTTGAAATTAATTGAATTAAATTAACAATTAATTTAATTAGATTAATCTGACTCATCAAATAAATCTATCCAACAACACCCACTTTGATTTTGGTCAAACATTTTGACTTTTAGTCAAAATTTCTCTTCTTTTACCTAAAATCGATTTAGGTGATTTCTATCTAATCTAATTAGGTAAACTTCCATTAAATTCATCCTAAGGATATTTCAGAGAAAGGGTGTGACCTTCTAGATTCATCAATTAATTAAACATGAGCTTGTAGCTCTTTAAGATTTAGGATTAATTAAACAATTTAATTAATCACTCATTTAATTAATCTCTATTAATTCGAGAGTACATAATCTCCATAGTCGATGTCTAACCTCAAGCCCATGGAGCTCAATTTATTGGTGAATTAATTTGTGTGATGATCATTTACTTACGTGTACTTACGTGTACCATACAAATACGGTCATTCTATTTTTCATCTTCCAATTGAGGCCTACGGTTAAGATATTTTCGGCGATCCTAATAGTCTAATGACTATGCATCTATTCTTAATAATCGATTCTTTTGTGAATTTGACTTTGAAAAGTCCTTTCTAAATCAACAAACCACCTTGTATAAGGATTTCCTTGAATCGAGTCGTCATAAAAAATATAGGAGATATATTTTTTTTCATCAAGACGAGGAAATGGATTACTTTTTGGAACTCATAAACCTCTATGCATAGATAGCTTCTCCCCAATGTGCACCTCATGCAATCCACTAACAAGTGATCGAGACACACATCAAATCTAAGAACTAATTATATGCATTATCGTATGATAGAAAGTAATCCATTATCGAATGCCACTACAGCTACCTTATGAAATTCTCTATGTCGGGTCTCTTAGTAAACTTGTTTTCTAGCAATTATCCACTAACATGCACTAGTGTCCATTACACTGATCACCCATGAAAGAGGGCAATAATTCAACTCCTTGAATTATGCATCGTTAGTGCAAGTCTATTCGAATTTAAGATGTCCTCGTGTCAAAAATTTTATGACTTGGAGAATTTAAAATCAAGACATCTAGAGACTAATTTCATGATCACCATTATATGTGTGACCTAGCCTCATAGCCTTATACGATCTAGAGGACTTCTTTCATAACGATTATTGATGAGAAAATTTATGAGGATATGAAGAAAATGGTCATTTTATTTGTATTGCAAAAATAAGATTCTTTATATAAGAGCAGTTTTACAAGCCAATTCTAAACAGTTATGAGGCACTACTCCAACAAGATTTTGATACACTTGGAATATATTAGATATATGAAATACAATATGAAACACTATTATGGAATAGATGATCCTAACTGCATTTAGACTCCTATAAATTGTTTTGGAATAAGTGAATTCTACCTTTGCTTTGAACTTTCATTATGGCATTAATCACGAGGTAGCTTTGTGTCGAAAGGCATCTCAGTTGCATCTAAATGTCAGTGCTATAACTCTCTTGAATCACTATATCATCTATTTCTTTAGGTTAGAATAGCTACTATGGTATAGAATTATTTTCGTAACATTTTTTGTAATAGACACCCGAACACCACGTCCATCATCTGCACACTTCAGAGATGGCAAACTTCCTCAGCCTTTATCACTAATGGCACATACAAAATTTTGATTCTGATTTCATCTTCTAGTTTCTCTATGGGGAGGATAGTTTACCAAAACTTGAAGATACAAGATTTTCAGCCTCTAAGGTCATTTATAGTCTGATGGATATACATAGCAACTTCCCAAACCACGATATTTGAATGGTTGACCACGACATTGCCTTGAAGATGACACTAAAGCTTCAAAGCAAGTTTACCATTTCTTGCCATATCTTAGTAGTTTAGATGCCTATGTTCATGGGATTGCACAAACAAAATAAGAATAGAGTGGCGAAAGGGAATTCAAACATATCAAGTGCAAGCGGGATCATTTGAAATACCAAAGGAAAAGTCATTATCGTGTTCTATGAGTTCATTGGAATTGCTAACAAAAGGGTGGCAAGACCATCTGTTGTGGCTATCAGACTAGAAATGTGAGAATGACAAGGTCTTGAAAGAATTTAGGTAGAAATAGGTGTGGGGACAATCTTTCATTTTTTGACGGTATGATGAACTTTCTAGTGTTTTGGAACTTCAGGAAATAGAATGTCACATTGTTAGCGTGAACTCTCACACTAATTTGGTGTGCCCCTACAATTTTCTGGATGATGGACAGATGGACTCAAAAGGCACTCCTCCAAATGTTTATTGTCGTCTCCAAGCAAAGGCTTTATAATCCCTAACTTTCTAAGCACACGAGACATTTTAGTCGTGTTAATATTCTTTTGACTTAAGGGTAAAGGCGGTAGCACAACCTATGTTTCATTACCACGACACTGGTAGTTTTGGCTTATAAAATATATATTATATAGATAGGCATATTATATTCCTAAAATAAGCAAAGATATGTGTAGGATCATAGTTATATTTAAAGATACATGTACACACACATACACTAATATATAGTTATGTATAAATTTGGTCTCTCGCAAATATGATGTATATTTGTTGATAATTTCATATTCACATTACATTTATGCTCATTTCATATATGAAATTATTATATTTTCATATTAAAATCATCTTATATTGGTGCATAGTGCTTTAGAAATAAATAAACTTATTCCAAAACCCAAACAAATAAAATAAATAGAAGACAAAGCTATTGGACTAGGCACAAGTGCGCTCAATATTGAGCACAAATGCACAAGGAATAGAAACCAGAGAAAAATGACATAGTTTTGATTGCAAGTGGGCTTATTTTCTACACAGACGCATACAAGCTTGCCATGAAAATTTGAAAAATTTGATGCTTAGGAGCTTTTGAAGATCGACAAACTTTGTTTCAAGGCTAACTTTTGACTTGTACTCAATTGTGAACTCAACTACGGAAAACAGAAAACTTCTGAAGAGCCTAGGATTGATTAGAAGTTAGCTCCGATTCTAGTTGTGAATTATGTATTATAAATAGGATTAGTATTCCTTTGTTTTAATCATCTAGTTTTAAGTCCTTAGTTCATTGCATAGATCAGAATTTCCTAGAAGAGTTTTTTGTTTTTTTTTTGTAGTGTTCTATGTATTTTTATGCTTTTATCGGGGTTCATGTTCATTAGGAACATGAAATAATTTTATTTATCTAGGACTATGATTGAACCTCTTGGCATGAGGTAGTCGAAAGTTATTCCTTGTTAATTTCATATTTGTTAAATGGTTATTTTTCTATCATATTGTTTGCCTTAACTTATTACCTGATCATTAATTTAAGTTAATTATCGAAATTCTAATGAAGCTCAGAAGAGATAGTTAGAATTACTCATCAATAAGAAAAATCTAAGTTTAATTTATTTGCATGAGATGAATAAGTTGGTATTAAGCGGTGCTTGGTTAATTCTTGATAACAACATAATTAATTAATGTAATTTAGTGATTTCGTAATCCTAGGGTTTTTAATTATTGATTTCCTTTACAATTGATTTCTCCTTTCAATTAACAACTCTTATTCAAGTTCTTTTTGCTTGTTTAGTGTTAATTAATCCTTTTGCACAATTGAGATGGATTTTAATCCTATCCTCGTGGGATTGATATACTACTTATTGCTTTATTACTTGGTGCGATACGTACGCTCACGAGCTTAAAGGGAAATATAGGCTCAAATTAAAACAAAGCGCAGCGAAATAAACATTCATCAATATGAATCAAAGCCTAAATCCTCTTACGGTCCTCATATGAGCATAGAATTTAGATCTAAAGAAAGAAAACTAACCTTAATCCAATTAAAGAAGGGTGGGCCAAAACTCCTTGAAGAGCCGAAACTTGAATCTCTTTATTTGATCAACCTTTGATCCACTCTAAGCTTAATTGTACCAATCCAAAACTCGATCAAAACCTCAATTCCTTCTCGAAGCTTCAATAGCCGAAACTTGATGTGCTTGGATTGAAAGTTTCCTTAAGCTCTTTTTCAATGCCGTGAGCTATACCTCTTTGGATAATCAACTCTTGATCTTCCCAATCAATGTGAATTCACACCTCTACTGTTGATTCACTCTTCCTCTTTGGATTGTCACTTTAAATCTTTGGTTAGAAAGAAGATTTAAGTGAGAATCTATGGAGAGAATGAGGAAGATGAAGAGAGGTTCTAGAGGGAATATGGAGCTGGAAATTTGCAGCTGTGAATGTGTCTAGTGTGTGGCGCTTTTTGGGATGTGATTTAAAGTGTGATCCATGCCAACTTTAGATGCTTAGTTGGCAAAATATTTTTGAGAGAAGAATCTACATTTTTCTCTTTAAATATCATTGACCCAGTTGGCTTCCAAGTTGGACACATCTATATGGCATTTTAATTAATAATTAATTAAAGCGTCACACAATTTTCAACTTAAATTAAAACCCCAATTAAAATTCCCTCCTAATTTGAATCTCCTTCTTGAATCAATTAATTCAAATATTGAAATTAATTGAATTAAATTAATAATTAATTTAATTAGAATAATTTGACTCTTCAAATTAATCTATCCAAGAAGACCTATTTTGACTTTGGTCAACCAAAAGTCAAAATTCCCCTTCTTTTGCCTAAACTTAATTTAGGTTATTTTCTCTAATTTAATTAAAAAATCTCTATTAAATTCATACCGTGACTTAATCGATAAAGGTGTGTGACCCATTAGGTTCATCAATTAATTAGACATGGGCTCGCTACTTTTACAATTTACGATTAATTAAATACTTTAATTAATCACTCATAGAATTAATCTCTACAAAATCTAGAGTACCCAATCTCCATATTCGATGTCTAGCCACAAGCCTATGCAGCCCAATTTATTGGTAAATTAATTGTGGTGCGAACCTCATCTACATACGCGTACCCTACAAATACCGTCCCTCCGTTTTTTATCTCCCGATTGTGGCCTAGAGTTAACATATTTTTGGCCTCGATAATCGCCCAATAACTATGTATCTATTCTTAATAATCGATTCATTTGTGTTCTCAACTTTGGAAACTCTTTTTCAAATCGACACATCATCTTGTGCAAGGATTTCCATGAATCGATTCATCATAGAAAATATAGGAGATATTCTCGCTCATCAGGACAAAGAAATGAGTCCTTTTTTAGAACTCACAGACCTCTATGTGTAGATGGCTTGTTCCCAACGTGCACCTTTTGTGATCCGCAAATAACTTATCGAGATGCACGTCAAAAAATAAGGACCTAGTATAAGGTCGTCATGGTCTCTCAAGTCTAAGACTGATTATATGCACTGTCATAAGATAGAGTAATCCATCACCGAATGTCACTATGGCTATCTCATGGAATTCTCTATGTCGGGTTTCTCAATGAACTTATTCTTCTAATAAGCACACATTAACATGCACAGGTATCAACTATACTTATCACCCATGAAACGAGCCAGTAACTCAACTCCTTAAATTATGCATTGTTAGTGCAAGTCTGTCTGAATCTAAGATGTCCTCATGTCAAAGATTCTATGACTTGGAGAATTTAAAATCAAACATCTAAAGACTAATTTCATGATCACCATCATATGTGTGACCTAGCCTCATGGCTTTATATGATCTAGAGAACTTCCATATCGATTGTTGGTGAGACAATTTACGAGGATATAAAAAAAATGGTCATTTCATTTATATTACAAAAATAAAATCATTTATACAAGAGCAGTTATTACAAGCCAACATTTATAAATAATGTGTAAATTACAAGACAACGTTTATAAATTGGTTGCAGGACATTACTCTAGCAAGAACATTTATAAATAATGCGCATGTATAATAATTATGTTTTTTAAATAATCAGTGTATATATATATTATGTGTAAACAAATAAATCATAGTTTTCCTATAAATGGATATTTATTAATTTTTCATTGTATCTATAAGTGCACGTGGGCATACATACTTATAGTTTACAATTATATTAATATAATATTTTTGTAAATAAATTTCTTATGTAAGTTAAATTTTATTATATATATATATATATATATTTAACAATATAGATAAATATTGATGCTCACAAAAAATAAAGAAAGAAAAATAAAGATGTTTTTATTGCCTTTCAAGGTTTGCAATTTATACAAGAATTTTTCCATGAATTTTGTGAAGAAATTTAGGCTTTTTACAATGAAGTTTTTCCTTTTCCATTCATATATGTTTTAAAATAAGATAAACATGCATTTATAACCCTCTTCCCATGTCTTCCACTTTCCCCTGCTTGCTTTGCCATATCCCCATGTTCTAAGAAGTTTTCCAACTACTCTTTTTTTGTAGTCACGTCGTCTCCGTCATGGTTTGTAGAAGTCCACATCTGGTCCAACTCTTAATAGACTTGGTGGAATTTTTGCATTTTGGGTTGTAGCTAGACTGGATAGACACTAGATGGCTTGTGAAACTTTTTCCTTTGTGCTAGCGTTACGAGAGTATGGCTGTTTCAAGATTTTTTTTTT
>JACFYI010001446.1:58147-83428 GCA_014898755.1 Handroanthus guayacan | reverse complement strand
CTAGCGATTGTTTGGCATTTTCAGCTGGTCATTTGCATTTCAAATTTCTAGGGTTTTCTTTCTCTTTCCTCACTTACATCAGGGTACAGTGGCAGTTACGTATTGAATGTCCTGTCTTTTCTCATAAAGGCACATTTTTTTCTGAAGTTTCTCAAAAAGGGAGTTACGGCTTTGCTTACAGGCCTCTTTGTTTAGATTTCACAGTTGTGGTTAGCCTCAGCAGAGTTACTCAGTGTAAGCAAGATCCAGTGCTTTGTTCTTTCCTTCCCCTTCATCGTTTCCCTAGTTTATTTCACCCAAGTAAGTTTCCTTTTTTCTTTTCTTACTTTTTCTTTGTAGCTTATCCGTCTACGATGTCTCACGTTTTCGTTCATTCTTCGAGTTCCTCTTGGAAATATCAGCCTACTCTTCCAATGTCTTCTCATTTATGTCATACATTGGTGGATGCTTTCCAAGAGGCAACATCGAAGGAAATGTCCTTAGATGCTTCTTCTTCCCAGCTTGACGAAAACTACCTAGAAAGCCTTAGGAGTGCGTATTTCATTCCCCCTAAGTTTAAGATTATAGTTCCTTCTTCTGATCAATGTTCCTCGATACCTCCGAAAGGATATATCTGCTTTTTCTTTAAACAAGTGAACTCAGGTTTGGAACCTTCAGCCCAAGCCTTCTTTTCCTTCTTTCTACCGCACCACATAGCTGGGGGGTTATTTCTATCAAACTACTCGGGATGATGCAAACTTCTTAAAAAACTATAATTTTGTTTCCAAAGGGTAGAGAGATTGCTACTTTTTTGTCTTTTCTCCTCAACCCTGGGATTTTCTTACTGCCTGGGTCATGAGTCTGCCTAACTACCCTTTCAAATTAAGCAATCATAACCCTAAGTTTCAGGTGCAACTTGAGTAACTCAATAAGTTCCAATTCATATTATCCTTTGTAGAAGAGATAGGCCTCCTTACTTACTTTGGAGTGTGTTCTCCTGGGGAGAGCTAACCCCTTCGTTTCGTATATTCTTTTTTTCTTTTCTCTTATGGCTATTGATCTTTGGTATCTTTATCTAATGGGTATTGTACTCCTTGGTTTTGCAGATTTAATTGAGATGAATGCCTTTACAAGAGCTACAGCTTCCCCTAAGATGGATGTGGGGAAAAAAGCACTTTGAATAGCAAAAGAAAAGAAAGAGAAAACCATCTTGAAAGAGAGCTCTTCCTCCAAGCCTTCAGAGACTGCATCCTAGCTTCCCCCCTCCCTCGTCCAGGTAGCAGGGAAGATATAGATGCAGAGGAGGTTTTTGCCCAAGAAGCGCCTCCTTTGAAGAGGAAAAGAGCTACCTTCATGAGCCAACCCTCTATGAGTTCGCCCTTTTTTGCTGGGAAGAGCATACCGACAGATCAATATCATGAGTTAGGTAGGGATTTCATGCTGGCCACTTTGAGAGTCCAAGATAGGAAAGTGATGGATGAGCTGACTCCTTCATCCTTATTGTCTTGATGGTCTTCACATATAGCTCAGTTGATACCTTCATTTTGCTTTATATTTTTGAGAAATCTCACTTTTGATTTTGTGGGCTAATCTTCTTACAGTGTTATTGTTAGGGATGGGTTTATTTAGTAGGGATATTAGCCCAGCTGGAGGAGGGTAAGGAAAGGATCACCCAACTGTCTCAACAAAATTCTAAATTGTCTCAGAAGAATATAAAGCTATTGAGCAGCCTTGAGAAAGCTTCGGAAGCTCTCTCCCATGTGTAAAATTTGAAGGAAAGCTTGTTGGCTTTGTCCCAGGGACTGGAAGATCAGCTGACTCCTATGCAACAAGTTCTGACCATTGAAGTTGCTCATGCATGCGATAAGGTATTTAAGGAAGGCTAGGACTCTTTTTTTTATGTGTTTCCAACTACAGACTGAAGAAAGGCTCTCTTGTAGAAATGGTTTAAGGAGAGGATCCCTACTTTCTTTAAGTCTAATTGTTTTTGGAAGGCTACCGCAATGGGGTCAACTACGATCGTGATAAGTTAATCAAGCATGGCCGCATTAAAGAGGGCATGGAAGATCCTTCCTTCCTTAACATTCATGGAGGATTGGACTACTGTCCCCTGACTCAAATACTGAAGAGAAGCTAGCCCAGAAGCCTGCTACTAAGGAAAGCCCTAAGAAGCGCCTCCTTACTAAAAGCCCCCCCGTTGAAAAATGAACTTGAGATTTCTTATTTTTTATTTTTTTGTTTTGAGGTCCTTTCTAAATAAGAGTATCCGGATGATGTTTTTTTTTTATTTTTGCTTGCATGTGGCATATTAGGATTGTGCCCTGTAGGCACTTTATTTTGCTGCCTTGTGTTCCTAGGCTTTGGTGAATGTTTTTTAGTAACTTTCCTGCTAGCAGTTTCAATGCTTTTAGATATTATGTCTGCTTTTGAGGAATGTTTTGCTGATGCTTAACTCCAACTATTATTGCTTAGTCCACTAGTAAAATGGGTTATTTGATGTACTCATGCATTTATGACGAGCCTACATCGGTGTTTTTTGTGCTCCTTGTGAAGGGCTTATTACACTGGGACTTCACCTTTGTGGGCTTTCTATGGGGCAACTTTTGCCCTTTTGGATAACTGAGTAGCTTTTAGACTTAGCCGTTTTTTTTGGCAAAGTAAAGCAGTCAGACTTGATTGAAAGCCTTTTGCCTGTTGGTGCTCCTTAGCCATATTAATTGGTCGTTGGAGTTATCCAAAATGTCTCAAATGTTTTGAATTTGCTCAGGTTATGAGCTTTGCAATGACTTTCTATTTGGAATGCCTTGGCTCAGGCTGATCTGATTTTACAAATTCTCCTAATTTTGAAAGTTTACTGAATTTCAGGCTTCTTAGCCTTTCCGAATTTTTAGGTTTTCCTAACTTTTAATTAGGCCAGAGATTAATTTAATTGAACTTGGTGCAAAAAAAAAAAAAACTATAGAACAAAGCTTTTACGAAAACATAATTCATTGAATAATGGAATTGATTTCGGATACAACCTCTACAATAAACTGACTCAAACAAATTGGCTTAAACTAAACAAAAAGTGAACACTCAGATATCAAGAAAACATAGCAACAAGCACATGAATTAAGACGCAGACTGATTCTAACCAATTTCAAAATCAATCGGGTCATGTAGGTAAGACCTTTTCTTAGGCATAGAACTTGTTCAAGTGCCATACATTCCAGGGCCTCTTCAAGATCTCACTATCCTTATTTACTAGTTGATAGGCTCATTCGGGTAATACTCCTACTATCCTGAATGGTCCTTCCCAAGCTTGGTTTAGTTTTCCTATGCCTTTGAGGACGACTGCCCTTCTTAGCACCGATTGAACTTCTCGAAAGATTCTCGACTTCACTTTTTGATTAAAGGCAAAGCAGATCCTGCTTTTGTACTTCTAGGCCTTTATTTCAGCTGCTCGCCTCTTTTCCTCTATCAGGCCCAAGGATTGCCTCCAAAGTTCTTCATTTTGGTCAGGGTCAAAGTTCATGACCCTATGAGTTTGTACTTCAATTTTAGGTGGGAGGAGTGCATCCATCCCATATGTGAGTTGAAAGAGTGTCTCCTACGGAGGTCTTAACTATAGTCCTGTAAAACCAGAGAACTCCAAGTAATTCATCTGTCCAGCTTGCTCCAGCCTGGCCCAGCTTGGTTTGCAAACCCTGCACAATAATTTTGTTAGGAACCTCAGCTTGGCCATTAGTTTGGTGGTGAGAACTCGAGCTAAATTTCTGCTTGATATTCATCTCTTTACACTGTTGTTGAACTCTTGAGCCCTAGAACTATCTCCCATTATTTGAGACTAGCTCTTTGAGTATGTCAAACCTGCATATTATATTTCTCCACAAGAATTTTAAGGTTTTATTTTTAGAAATATTAGCAACAACTTCAGCCTCTACCCATTTAGTACAGTAATCAATTGCAACTATTAAGAACTTTCTTCGCCCAGTCGCAATAGGGATCCACAATATCTATCCCCCACCTGGCAAATGGGATGAGTCTCATTATGTCCGTCTTTTGCAGATACGAGGATAGAAGGAGAGTGTATTTGGCAATTCTCACACTGCTGGACTAGCTTCGAGGTGTCGGCCTTGAGGAGAGGCCAAAAATATCCTACCCTGAGTGCCTTTCTTGCAAAGGCCATCTCTCTCCAATATGGTTGCCGCAACAGACCTCATGTATTTCCTTCAAGATATACTGTCTCTCTACTTCTGAAAGACATCTCATTAGTGGTCCTAAGAAGGACCTTTTGAACAGAGCATCCCCAATCATGACAAATCTGGCCAATCTAGCTCGTATTCTGGGATCATCCACTTCTTCTCCTTGCAGGTAACGGATGATGGGTATTTGCCAATCATCTTGCACACTTACTGTGAGGACATGTTCCCCAATTACTAGGGCTTGCTACTTCTGTACTATGATTTTACTTTGCACACATTCAATTATAGAACTTTCCAGCTTATAAAAATAATTAACTTTAATGTTTCCGCTCCTTAAGATTTTTTCGATTGTCATATTAAGGAATTTCTTTTCAAATTTCCTGACTTTCTCAATATAATGTGCCATTCGCTTGTCCTTAGCTACAAACACCCCTCTAATTTGATTAATAACGAGTTGGGAATCAAAAAATATCTTTAGGCATTCTGCTCTAGTTAAAAGGGCTGCTTTCAATTCCAATAGCAGAGCTTCATACTCGACCTCGTCATTGGATACCTGGAAAGCAACCTTGATGGCTAGTTCTATTTCATCACCCTCATGGGAGATCAAAACTATTCCAGCACCTCTTCCGTTCATTGTGAAAGATCCATCCACATACAAGCTCCAATGCCGGGGCTCCTTTGCATTTTCTATAGTTGCCTCAGCAATAAAGTCCACTAGGGCCTGGGCTTTAATGGCAACCTTAGGCTCATATTTGATGTCAAACTCGCTGAGTTCCACAGCTCACTTCACTAGTCTTCCTGACACTTCAAGCTTACTTATTATTTGCTTCAGGGAATGGTGAGTTCTCACAATAATAGCAAGTGACAAAAAGTAAGGCCATAATTTTTAGGCAACCATAACCAATGCTAGAGCAATTTTCTCAACCTTAGAATATCGTACCTCTGCGGCGTGGCATACCTTACTCACGTAATACATAGGTAGCTGCTTGCTATAAGAGTTGCTTGCCTCCTTCTTCTCTGAGTAAGACCGCACTGACTACCTAATCAGACACTACCATGTACATGTGAAGGTCCTCTTCTTGCTTTGGTTTGGTCAGTAGTGGCAGGGACCCTAAGTACTCCTCAAGATGCTAGAACGCCAGCTAGGTTTCTTCAGTCCATTCGTATTTTCCTATCTTTATCAAGATTTTGAAGAATAGCAGGCTAAGCTTAGCTGATTAGGAGATAAAGCGGTTGAGTAATGCCAACTGCCCTGTAAGCTTCTGCACCTCCTTTATGTTTCTAGGTGTCGTCAGGCTGCATACTACTTCAACTTTCAAGAGGTAGGCTTCAATTCCCCTTTCTGTCACCATGAACCCTAGAAATTTTCCAGCTTGTACACCAAAAGCAAACTTGCTAGGGTTAAATTTCATCCCACATTGCCTCAGGGTCTGGAATGTTTCCTCCAGGTCGAGTATATGGCTGTCAGCCCGTGTGCTTTTCACCAACAAGTGGTCGGCATAGATTTACATGTTCTGCCCAAGCTGATTCTTGAACATTTTGTTCACCAATCCCTGGCAAGTAGCATCTGTATTCTTCAGGCTGAAAGGCATCACCACATAGCAAAACGTGCCTTAGGATGTTATAAAGCTTACCATTTTTCTGTCTTCTAGGTGAAGTTCTATTTGGTGGTAGCCCTTCTGGGTTTTATCCATCATACTTAGCAGCTCGCATCCGGAGGTGGAATTGACCAATTGGTCTATCCTTAGCAATGGCTAAAAATCTTTGGGCAAGCCTTATTAAGATCCCAAAAGTTAATGCATATTCACCTTCTACTCGCTTACTTTGGTACCAGTACGATGTTGGACAGCCATTCTAGAAAGCAAATCTCCACAATATGCCCAGCATCAAGTAGCTTTTCCACTTCTGCTTTAATAATTACATCCTTTTCAGGACCAAAATGCCAATTCTTTAGTTTCACCAGCCTAGCCGTTGAGTCAATGTTTAGCTCGTGGATCATAATTGTATGATTGATGCCCTGAAGATCCCAGACAGAGAAGGCAAATACATCTATGTTGCTTTTGAGGAAGTTAACCAGCTTTGTCAACCTCTCATTCAAGGTTATCCTCCAACCCTGGTAATACTGTCTCCATTTCCCATGACAAGTTTCACATTTAAAAGTTCTCTAGTGGCTTCAGTTCGAACTGCCAATTCACCTTCCTCAAGCTCCTAGTTAGCCTAATCTATAGGTCCTGGACCTCTATTCTCATTGAAAATCCTTACAGCTTCCACATAGCATCTTCGGGAGGTGAATTGATCACTCATAACTTCTCCTACTCCCCCCTTCACTGGGTACTTGATTTTCTAATAGTATGTAGAGGGAACATCCTAGAACAAGTTGAGCATGGGCCTACCCAAGATAGCGTTGTAAGCGAAAGGTGTATCAACTACAAGAAATCTGACCATCTTCATTTTCATGTTAGAACTCTTTCCCAAAGTTACAGGAAGCATGGCTGCCCCACTGGTCGGACAAATCCTCCTAAAAAAACCACAAAGGCTTTTTGGATAGGGTCCATCTTAATAGGTCTCAAATCTATCTGCTGAAATGCTTTCATAAACAATATGTCTACTGAGCTTCTGCAATCAACAAACACTCGAGCCACGTCATAGTTCACGATGTTGGCTGTGAACAACAGCGTGTCTTGATGTGGACAATCCACCCCATCCAAGTCTGTTGAGCTGAATTGGATAATGGGCATCTGACTAGCTGGTTCAATGGTGTTTACTTCCAACCTTGGGACCTTAGCCACTCGTTGTCTGGCCTAAGCTCGTCTGGATCCATTGGAGTCCTCTATCGTGGGCCCTTCATAGATCATATGCATCATCCCCTTCTTCTGATGGGATTGAGGGTCGAAGCTAGTTTTCTTTCAGGATGGAGCTAGTGGCAAAGCTGACGTCTGCCCAACCACGATACCACCATTGCCTAGGTGCGAGACAGCAACTCCTGGATCAGCCACGAACTCCATGAGGTAGCCCTTCTCGAAAAGCTTCTAGATTTTGCTCCTCAGGTATGCACACTCGTTCGTGTCATGGCCATAGTTGTTATGGAACTTGCAGATTTTATCCGACTTAGGCTTAGTAGGGCCCTGGTTAGCCCTGAATAGTCGTCTAAGTAGGTTAGAAGCCCCAATCTCCATTAGCACTTGAGACCACAGGACCTTAAGGGAAGTGCACCAATCCATCTGCTCGGTAAAGAGAGGACTCCTCTCGTGACTTTCAGGCTTAGATTTCTTTGAGGTTGGAGCCTCTTCTTTCTTGCATTTCCTCTTATCTCAATCAGTCCTTTTAATTTTTACCACTTCTTTCAGATTGATGAATTTTTCTACCCGGGCCAGGAGCTTGTTATAGTCTTCAATTAGATCCATCACCAGGGTTAAAAAGAAAGGCCCTTCAATCAATCCATTAATGAAGGAATTGACCAAGACATCCTTGTGTGCACCTGATACCTCCAGAACTAAAATAGTAAACCTGCACACATAGTCACACAGCGATTCGTCATCCCCTGACTGCACATTGTACAATGTGAACGACGTCTTCCTAAAGCGTTCATTGCTGTTGAACTGATGCATAACCAAGTCTCAGAATTAACTGAAAAAGTGAATGCATTTCGGGGAAAGATCATAGAACCACAGTTAGGCGTCTTTCTCGAAGGTATTGGCAAATACACGGTACCTAAATTTGTCTGAATATTGATATAACAAGGCTGTAGTCTAGAACCTGCATAGGTGGAGAGCAGGATCTATCGTACTATGGTACCCAGGAATTCTACTATTGTTTTCGAGACCCCTTTTAGGGCTCGTCTCATCTCCTCCATCTCTGTCCTGATGACCTGCATTTTACAGTTAACGTCATGCCGGAGGCTAAGTGTGGCGGTGTTCTTGGAAGGTTCTATAGACATATAGATCTGTTGAACTCTTTCCTCCACACGAGTGGCCTGCCAAACGTGTCTAATAGGCAGAGCTGGCTCTACGCCCCGATGCTAAGAGCTGGGTGGTGGTCTGTTTTGTTATACGGGGTTCGGCTAGTGAGCCTAAAGTAGGATCCCATGCCCTACCAACACTACTTTGACTGTAGCAGCCACCAACTCAGTGAGTTGTGTCGTATTGAACTACACCACAGAGGGTCCAAGCTGAGTACGAGGTGGCTACATAAAAGATTCTGGGACAACATGAATCTTCTCTCCTTTCCTCACATTCTCTATCTCATATTGCCATACGTGTTACTCTCACGTCTCACTCAATATCTTCCACAGACAGCGCCAAAGTGATGCTCACAAAAAATAAAACAAAAAAAATGAAGATATTTTTATTGCTTTTCAAGGTTTGCAATTTACGCAAGAAATTCCCCACAAATTTTGTGAAGAAATTTCAGCTTTTTACAATGAAGTTTTTCCTTTCCCCACTTATATATGTTTTACAATAAGAGATACATGCATTTATAACTCTTTTTCTCGTGTCTTCCACTTTCCCCTCCTTACTTTGCCATATTCCCATGTTCTGAGAAGTTTTTCAATTACTCTTTTTTCATGGTCACGTTGTCTTCTTCATGGTTTGAAGAAGTCCACATCTGGTCAAACTCTTACAGGTTTGGTGGGATTTTTGAATTCTAGGCTATATCTGGGCTGGACAGACACTGGATGGGCTTCCGCGATGGATGGCTAGTGAAAGTTTTTCCTTTGGGCTAGCTTTATGGGAGTTTGGCTGCTTTAATTTTTTTTCGTTAATCCTTGGGTCCGTTGGGTTGGATTGGGCTGTGAGGAGTTGGGCCTGGGCTGTAATTATTTATTTTCCATGGCATTAGGCCAGGATACACCAAATATGTTTATAAATTTTACCTATGTGTAACATACATATTAATATGTGTAAATAAATTATGATATAATATTTTTTCTTTTGGTTGGAATTTAAATCCACAAAAGGGGGGGTGATTTGAATTATCTTATGCAACAGATCTAAAAATCATCCGGATCTCAACTCATTCTACAAACCTTTGTAAATGAATGATATTTTACTATATATTACACGAACATATCCTTCACGCTCCACGAATTATTACTAGAGCTTATATACCTTTTCACACCTTAAACCCTTGGAGCCTAAATTGGTGATGCTCTAAGAACGGTTGCAAAAAGAAAATAGGATTTGAGGGAAAGTGGGCATTGATTAGGTATTTTTCAATAAAAGAGAGACTCTTCTATTTATTAAATCCCAACACCTAAAACACCTAAGGTTAACTTATGGGCTTAGGTTCAATATGGATGTCTTACTAGGTCATGGGTCATATGCCCAATCCAATTATTTACATCTCCCACTCGTCCGCATTCGACTAATCAAATCTCATCTCATAAAATTCTCAATCTCATGTCCATTATTCCATACAGGGAATAAGGCATACGATCAAGTGAGAAGAGAACACGTGGGAACAGTTATATTAAGATCACCAAATTAAGATAACCCTTCAACTTAAAAAAAAAAAGGAAAACAAGAAAAAAAAAACTCATTATGTACCCTAAATTATATGGTCACATTGGATCAAGCATCTCTAATCCTCGATAATAATAAAGCATGTTTGACTCTCCTCGTATGTGTCCTTGCTCATGATTATGTTAAAACATCTTTTTGACTTAGTCTACCGGCCTATGAGCCTATAACATGAGTGCGTTACTACCTTAGCTTGTCATCGGCCTCTCATGCCAATTCACTTGGTCTTGATAACTTTCCTAAACATGTTCCTGATAGACCAAATTTTCTCATAGCCATTAAAAACGTGCTAAAGTATCATCATCAAGTATACACTGCATGATACAGTCCATAGTCCCAAAGGGTACTTAAAAGAATTAAAGGCTCACACGGTGACAAAGCACGGATCCATTTAGTCACTTTCCTTAAAGGTCGCCTCAAAGTACATGTAGTATTCATACATGCCATGATGGAGATCCCACTCAATTCTGGGCATGCCACACTCTTAACATCATACAAACCTTAATCTAATCGCTATTCAAGCGCCTGACCTCCACAACACTAGAGAATCACTATCCAAAGTACCTTACAGTGATTTGTACGTTTGGCTACTAACAGACTTTTATGAAGTTTGGACATACTTCATAATCGATCAAAGATGATCTCTTAGCCCCTAAGCTAAGGCGACTTTGAAAATACACTTTAATCTTCTTTGTTGTTCCCAAGCTCAAGGGTGATCATTTGCATCCTCTCAATGATACGCACATAATCTTAAGTCTCATGTGAGTGGGCCATCAAAGCTTAGTGACATTTACTTTCATAAAATCAATACTATCCACAAAACAAGGACATAAATGTATTCTCACTAAAATATGTTCTCAAAGGCCAATCAAATTAAACTTTGTAATCTCCTACCACTTACATGCTTTTGGAGCATATCTCTACACAAAGACTTGGCAAAGGGATAAGCACTCATGCTGCTTAAACAATTATGCTTGAGAACAGCAATTTATATTTAATACTCTCACTCTCACACATGTAACAATATATAATCTTAGTATCCTTTGACATTAAGCACTTAAAGCATACAACAAAGTGGCTCTATTATCACAAAGATAATTGAAGAATCATAAATGTGCACCATAATGCACATTGTTGGAGTAGTACCCCGTAGCCAATTAGATTTGGCTTGTAATAACTGCTCTTGTATAAACGATCTTATTTTTGCAATATAAATAAAATGGCCATCTTTTTCATATCCTCGTAAATTGTCTCATCAGCAATTGGTATAGAAGAAGTCCTCCAGATCAAATAAGGCAATGAGGCTAGGTCACGTATATAATGGTGATCATGAAATCAGTCTCTAGATGTCTTGATCTTAAAATTCTCTAAGCCATAGAATATTTGACATGAGGACATCTTAAATTCAGACAGACTTGCACTAACGATGCATAATTCAAGGAGTTGAATTATAGTCTTGTTTCATGGGTAATTGGTATAGTTGACACCAGTGTATGTTAGTGAGTGTTTATTGGACAAACAAGTTCACTGAGAGACCTGACATAGAAAATTTCATGAGGTAGCTGTAGTGGCATTTAGTGATGGATTATTCTTTATCATACGATAGTGCATATAATTAGTCCTTAGACATGAGGGACTATGGTAACCTTATGGTATGTCTTTCTTCTTTGATGTACGTCTCGATCACTTATTAGCGGATCACATGATACACATGTTGGGTGCAAGCTATCTATGGATAAAGGTTTGTAAGTTCAGAGAAAGGATCTGTTTCCTTATCTTGATAAACAAGAATATCTCCGATATTTTCGGTGATGATTCGATTCAAAAAAATCATTGCGCCAAGTGGAGTGTTGTTTTGAAAAAGAGTTTCTAATGTTGAGAACACAAATAAATCAATCATTAAGAATAGATGCATAGTTATTGAGCTATTAATATCGCTGAAAATATCTTAACCCTAGACTACAATCGGGGGATGAAAAATGGAGGGACCGTATTTACACGGTACGCGTAAGTAAGTAAGATTCACACCATAATTAATTTACTAATAAATTGGGCTCCATCAACTTGTGGTTAGACATCGACCATGAAGATTGGGTACTCTAGAATTAATAGAGATTAATTTTGTAAGTGATTAATTAAATTGTTTGATTAATTGTAAATCGTAAAAGTTACGAGCCCATGTCTAATTAATTGATGAACCTAATGGGTCACACGTCTTTCTCGATTTAGTGACGGTATGAATTTAATGAAAAGTTTCTAATTAGATTAGAAAAAATTAACTAAATTAGATTTAGGCAAAAAAAGAGAGAATTTTGACTAAAAGTCAAAATCAATCCTCTTGAATAGATTAATTTGAAGAGTCAAATTATTCTGATTAATTTAATTCAATTAATTTCAATAGTTGAATTAATTGATTCAAGAAGATAATTTATATCGGGAGGGAAATCATAATTAGAATCTATGTAGCACTTTAATTAATTGTTAATTAAAATACCATATAGATTGTCCAACTTAGATTCCAAGTAGGCCAAGATATTTTGAAGAGAACAATTTAGATTCTTCCCTCTAGTTAGCAAGAATCGCACTTTAAACACCAAGCCAAAACCACCCCATTCATAACACACACAGCTATTGAAATTTCAGCTCACTTTTCAGTCTAATTCTCGTATCTTCTTCCATATTTTTCTTCATAGATTCACACTTAGATCTTTCCTCTAACCAAAAATCTGGAGTGACAATCTAAAAATGAAGAGTGGATCAATATTGGAGGTGTGAATCCACCATGTATTGAAGAACCAAGAGTTGATTGTTCAAGCTCCTACCTCACGGCATTGATGTCCTTTGAAGGAGATTTTGGCCATTGCTCTTTGGAAGAAAAAAATAGAAGATCTCATCAAGTGTTGGTGAAGATTGGTCAAGCTTGGAGTGATTCCATCATGATTGAGAAGATCAAGTGGTTGATCAAAGTTGGAGATTAAACTTTTGGTCCTTGAGAAGTTGTTCGGGCCAAGCGTGTTATTATATAGATCAAGGTTGGTTTTGTCTTCTCCAATCTAAGTTCTATGCTCATGTATAGATCCTATGAAGGTTTAGGCATTTATTCATGTTGATGAATAATTATTTTTGCTGTGTTTGTTATTTTATTTAGCTTAACCTTCACTATCAAGTGGTATCCGAGCCAAATCATATGAGCTAGTTTTTAAATTCATTAAAACATTAATTCATATGATGAATTGATATAGATTAGTGATCTTGATTCAATCTAATGAATTGGAGTCACTAGATCATGTGTGTGGCTTTGATTTATATGAATTATATGATAATTGATGCTATGTGTTGATCTAGCATAATTTGAATTCAATTTGATTGAATGTTGAAGTTGTTGGTATTGATCTAGATGTTAGATGTGGAATTAATGTTGATTACTGTAATTAATTATTTTAAAATTGTTTTGAAACTCTTAGGAGATCAATATATATTATTAGATTAGATCTAGTATGATTTGAATAAAAAATTACATGAATTAGAGCAAGGAAAACATGTTTGGAACATGTTTAGTTTTGTGGAAAACCAACTACAGAAACCTCTGAGGTTTGATATGTTTTCATGCATTATATGGCTTTATGTTTGTGCTTCTTGATTTTTTGAATCATCTAACATTACATTATTATGTTTACCGATGATTATACGTGTCTTGGATGGGTATTTCTTACGAAGAACAAGCCCGAAGCTCCTGAAATGTTCAAGGTATATAAGAATAAAGTGGAGAAACAACTTAAACTAAGTATAAAAACTTATCAATCCAATCAAGAATGTGAATACTTAAGCGATGAGTTTCTTGGTTATTTAGAAGAGGTTGGGATTCTCTCACAGTAGATCCTCCTGCAACACTATAGTTAAATGGTGTCGTAAAATGTGGAAACCGTACCTTGTTAGACATGGTATGATCTATAATAAGTTTCACGGACCTTCCTCTTTCATTTTGGGGCAATGCGCTCGAAACGACAACGAAGTTAGTTAACATAGTGCCTTCTATGTTGGTGTCCAAAATCCACATGAGATGTGGTATAATAAAGGACCCTCGTATTCTTATTTGAAGGTGTGGAGTTCTCCTGTCTATGTCAAAAGATTAGTCGGAGATAAGTTGGAAGTTAAATCCATCTTATGCAAATTTGTGGGTTATCCCAAAGAGTCTGTGGGTTATTACTTTTATGATCCATCGGAACAAAATGTGTTTGTTTCAAGAAATGCTACCTTCTTAGAGAATGAGTTTCTATTAGATAGAAAAGGCGAAGTAGTGGAAATTGATGAACTTCACAATCAAGTAAAAAACCCACAACCACTAAAAACAAATGAACCCCAAAACACACAACTTCCTAGAAGGTTTGATCGGATCAAGAGGGAGCCTGAAAGGTTTGGATTTCTCCATGAGACCGATCAATTGGACAGTGATCCGAGACCCTATGAGAAAGTCATGTCAGGCGTGGACTCGAGATATTAGCAGCAAGCTATGTAGTCAAAAATGGATTCCATGTACTCCAATAAGGTGTGGACCTTAGTTAATCCATCAGAGGGTATAGTACCCGTTGGATGCAAATAAATCTTCACGCATAAGTTGAGAGTTAATGGAGAGGTTGTGACCATAAGCCAATGTTCGTGGCTAAAGAATATACCTAGTGACCGAGTATAGACTTTGAAGAAACCTTCTTGCCTGTTGCAATGCCTAAGTCTATTAGGATCTTACTTGTCATAGCCGCATATTATAACTATGAGATATGACATATAGATATGAAAATCGCTTTTCTTAATAGTAACATCGATAAATAACTTTATATGGAGCAACCAGAGGGCTTCACATCCAATAAGAGCAAGCAAAAGGTTTGTAAGCTTCAAAGGTCTATTTATGAACTTAAGAAAGCATCTCGAAGTTGGAACATATATTTTGATGAGATAGTCAAAGGGTTTGGCTTCATAAAAAATGCGTATGAGCCTGTGTGTATAAGAAAATCAGTGGAAACACGGTGTAATTTTTAGTACTTTATGTAGATGACATCCTACTCATTAGGAATGAGATGGGAGTGTTAGAGTATAATAAAGTATGGTTACCTACACAACTCTCCATGAAAGATTTGGAAAAGGCATTTTTTGTGTTGGAGATATGGATCTATAGAGATAGATCAAAAAGATTATTTGGGCTCTCCCAAAGTTCGTACATAGATAAAATACTAAAGAGGTTTAGTATGGAAGAATCCAATAGAGGGTTCATTCCCATGAGACATGGGTTACATCTATTTGAGTCTATAGCCCCAAAGACAGAAGAAGAGAGATGTAGGACGTCTGGTATACCTTATGCCTCTGCTATAGAAAGCATAATGTATGAAATGCTGTGTAGGAGACCAAATGTAGCACATGCTCTATGTGTTACGAGCCATTTTTAATCCAATCCTGGTGAAAGTTACTGGAGTGTTGTAAAGACAATTTTAAAGTACTTAAGAAGAATTAAGGAATTGTTTCTCATCTATGGCGATGGAGAATTAAAACTAGAAGGGTTTTTGGATTATAGTTTCCAATCCAATATAGGTGAAGCAAATCCATTTTTGGATTCATATTTTTCCTTAATGGTGGTGCGATAAGTTGGAAGACTTCCAAGCAAGATACCATGGCTGATTCAACCATTGAAGCAGAATATATAACGGCATCAGAGCAAAAGAAGGTGTTTCGATGAAAAACTTCATCCAAGAGTTGGATATAGTTCCTAGCATGGCCGAGCCCGTTGTCATCTTCTACGACAATAATGGAGCATCGCGTAAGCGAAGGAGTCAAGATCTCATTAGCGTTTTAAACACATAACGAGGCATTATCATTTGATTTGGGAGATCATTGATAGAGGTGACATAAGAGTGGAATACGTTGCTTTAGAAAATAATATAGCAGATCCACTAATTAAACCACTTACCTAGGAGGTCTTTGAGAAATATCTTGAGAAGATGGCTATAAAGCAAGTGGAAGATTGTTGGAGTAGTGCTCAGCAACCAATTAGATTTGGTTTGTAACAACTGTTCTTTTATAAACGATCTTATTTTTGCAATATAAATAAATGGCCATCTTTTTCATATTCTCGTAAATTGTCTCATCAATAAGCAGTATGGAAGAAGTTATCTAGATCAAATATGGCTATGAGCCTAGGTCATGCATATGATGGTAATCATGAAATTAGTCTGTAGATGTCTTAATCTTAAAATTCTCCAAATCATAGAATCTTTGATACTAGGATATCTTAAATTCAGACAAACTCGCACTAACGATGCATAATTCAAGGAGTTGAATTATTACCTCGTTCATGGGTAATCGGTGTAGTTGATATCGGTACATGTTAGTGAGTGCTTGTTAGAAAAACAGTTAATTGAGAGACTCGACATAGAGAATTTCATGAGGTAACCGTAGTGGCATTCGATAATATATTATTCTCTGTCTTATGATAATGCATATAATTAGTTCTTAAATTTGAGGGACCATAGTAACCTTATGGTAGGTCATTGTTCTTTGATGTGCGTTTTGATCTCTTATTAGTGAATCACATGAGATGCATGTTGGGTGCAAGTTATTTATGCATAGAGATTTGTGAGATTCGAGAAAGGATCCATTTCCTCATCTTGATGAATGACAATATCTCCTATATTTTCTATGGTGATTCAATTTAAGAAAATCCTTACTCAAAGTGAAGTGTTGTTTTGGAAAAGAGTTTCCAAAGTTGAGAACACAAATGAATCGATTATTAAGAAAAAATGCATAGTTATTGACCTATTAGAGTTGCCAAAAATATCTTAACCTTAAGCTACAACCGGGATATGGAAAATGGAGGGACCGTGTTTGCACAGTATGCGTAAGTAGGTGAGGTTTACACTACAATTAATTCACCAATAGTTTGGGTTCTATAAGCTTGTGCTTAGACATCAAATATGAAGATTAGGTACTCTAAAATTAATAAAGATTAATTTTATGAGTGATTAATTAAATTATTTCATTAATCATAAATCATAAAAGTTCGAGCTCATATCTAATTAATTGATGAACCTAATGAGTCACACAGCTTTCTCGATTTAGTCACGGTATGAATTTAATAGAGATTCTCTAATTAGATTAAAGAAAATTACCTAAATTAGATTTAGGCAAAAGAAGAGAGAATTTTGACTAAAAGTCAAAATTGGTGCTCTTGAATAGATTAATTTGAATAGTCAAATTATTTTAATTAAATTAATGATTAATTTAATTCAATTATTTTCAATAATTGAATTAATTTATTCAAGAAAACAATTTAAATTAGGAGGGAAATCATAATTGGTATTTAAAGTTAATTAGAATCTAAGTAGTACTTTTATAATTGTTAATTAAAATGCCATATAAATTATCCTACTTAAATGTCAAGTAGGCCAATATATTTTGAAGAGAAGAATCTAGATTCTTACCTCCAAAACTACCTTGTCAACTAAGCATCTAAGTTGGCAAGAATCACATTTTAAATACCAAGCCAAAACCACCCCAAAACCGCCCCACTCATGACACACATAGCTGCTGAAAATTTCAGCTCACTTTTCCCTCCAATTCTCTCATCTTCTTCCATATTTTCCTTCATAGATTTATACTTAGATTTTCTCTCTAACTAAAGATCTAGAGTGACAATTTAAAAAGGAAGAGTGGATCAATATTAGAGGTGTGAATCCACTATGTGTTGAAAACCCAAGAGTTGATTGTTCAAGCTCCTGCCTCATGGCACTGATGTCCTTTGGAGGAGATTTTTGGTCGTTGCTCTTTGGAAGAAGAAAATAGAAGATCTCATCAAGTGTTGGTGAAGATTGGTCAAGCTTGGAGTGGTTCCATCAAGATTAAGAAGATCAAGTGGTTGATCAAAGTTGGAGATTAAACTTTCGTCCTTGAGAAATTGTTCGGCCAAGCTTGTTGTTGTATAGATCAAGATTGGTTTTCTCTCCTCTAATCTAAATTCTATGCTCATATGAGAATTCTTTGAAGGTTTAAGCATTTATTCATGTTGATGAATAATTATTTCCGCTGCGTTTTTTATTTTATTTAGCCTAAGCTTCACTATCACACATCATCTGAAAAAAGTCTCAGTTGACTAGATAGTTTTAGAACAATTTTAGACCATTCTCTTTTAGATATCTAAGTATTCACTTAACCGCATCGCAATTTTGCATCAAGGTTACTTTGACGTCCACTTACCATTTTCATAGCAAGTGCAGAACTAGTCAAGTATACACACTGTGTTCATAAGACTTTCTATGGCGCTTGTTTAAAATAACACCAATTTTTATTTAATTTCTTCTTTCATTTACAGGCACTTCTTTAACTAAGAACATTATCTCAAACATAGAGTGTCAATAGGATTATATGATGCACAAAACACCACCCTAGATCATACCCAAAGCTTGGTGTCTCAACAAGTATGCATCTAACTTCTCCTATGTCCATCTTAAATGTGAAGGATAGCCACTTCTGAGCGGCGACACCTCCATGTCACCCATAGCCATCACATTATCACCTATTCATGGCAAGAGCAAAGCCATCCCACTTACCTTGACATATACTTAGCAATTTACTAGACCATCATTAAGCTTATCAATGTGATAGCTAGATAAAATCAATTACGTCACTACTTGTATGATAGTTCAATTTGCAATGGAACCTTTTAAGCTGCAATCTCTACGCTTCTACCCATTTCTCTCAAACTCATTAAACAAAGAACATAGACCTTCTTGTTTATTAATCATTTGAATATGTCAAATCTCATAATCTAGGACAAATCTAGATAGAAAGGTCGATAATTAGCAGTATTGGTGAATATAGGCAAATCTCACCACAAAGGGAAAAATCTCTTCTCGCCATTCTTTGAACTTTATAGCTGTCAATCAACTCATCCAATTCTCATTTACCTCCAAAAAATCATATGCTTTTAAGTTTTGAACTTGGACAAAATATCAACTAGCTCTCTGGTCTTGTTCTTAGCTATTTAAGCTTAACTTTCCTTTCTAATAACTGTACATTTAAAGTATAAGTGAAGTCACAAAATTTAAGTTGACCCATCAATCCATCCAAATAAGTTCATGAAGGAAGCCCACTTAATCTTATATGGGATATGGACGTTCCTTACTTGCTTGTGGATTTTGAGAGTCTCTTTCACAAAGTGAGACATTTTCACTAAATTTAGTGTCGCTTCCACTATCCCCAGCGATTGCTAGATGAGTTTCATAAGCTCATCACTATTGGAATAGGAGCTCATGAGGACCTTGAACTCGTATAGTTCAAGATTCCATTTGACTTAATATATACTTGTCAAATCCTTCTCGAGAATAATTTTACTATACCACTTAACATTTATCATTTCTCCAACATGGTGTTCATCACCTTGTGAGAACATACCATGTTAGTTTGCTTGGCACATACCAAAAACTTAGGTTTCCTATCATATGGTAGCTCATACAGAATTAGAGAAATTATATGGAGACATATATTTAATAATGTAGGCTGCAATCAGGACTATATCTCTCAGGTGATACATAATTTGGACCACCATTAATCCAGCGATTTCTAGAAGTATCAGATTCATCCCATTTCACAAATCCATACAACTGCGAAGTGTTTGGATTCATTAAGTAAGTTGCAATTCTATTTTCCTCCAAACGTTTATCCAAACTAATTAGAGATATGCTCGTGCTTTTCGTTAGCATATTGAACCACAATGTTCATTTCTCGTTACTTCTATCAAGAATCGCTTTGAAATCAACACTTTTGACAAGTGAGATAACGAATGCACTTATAGAGTGACAGTAAGAGAAGGAAAAATAGATTGCACATTAGTGCCTCACACTCATTAGTCCACACTCATCTTAATGGATTAGCTCTAGAGGATAGGTAGACCTCTTTCATTTTCTGGCTGACTTTTTCACTAGAAAATTTCATATAAGGAAGATTGACCTTAACGAGTAAGGCATCCAGTCTCCTCTAGCTACCATAGTTGTTTTCCCAGCTTGCATGCTGTGATATAAGACAAATTATCAATGAAAGAAATATGAGAAATATCATAAGCCAATTACAACAAGAAATGTGGAAAATTAAGTTATTCAACATATATTTTTCAAGTGCTTAAACTCAATCTAGACTACTCATATAGCTAATGCCTTTTGCCCGAAATGGCTAATACCAATTGTAGAGTTCAAGGTAGCACTATCTAACTTATAATGCCTCCTCTAGTGCACCAAGTGTAGCTACACAACACTTAATACTAGTCAAATTAATTCCTCAATCTCTAATCATGTGTTGTATCTTACCAATATCTACAATCCATAAAGAGAGAATTGGAAGCTATAGCAAATTAATGAAAAAGCCCCTAGTAGCAACATTTTGGCTAAATATAATTACGAGCCAAATGACCAACCACGTTAAGGATACAACACTTGAAATCAATTCATGTTTAGTTTCCCTCAGCACTAAAGCGACATGTCTTGTCGCTTCATTGGATCAAATTTTGGTTCTAGTTTAGCAATCACTTTGTCCAACTCACCTTTGCTTTCACCAACATTTACACTACAATCTTATGATGGTGGGATGAGCGACAAAGGCAATTACTTGTGCATTTCTTGTCAATCGGCCTCAAAGTTGGCGATGTTCTTCATTTTTTTTTTTTTTTTACTTGCACAAACTATGCTTACCTTTACGTCTGCCAAAAATGGTGACAAAAGGAAGTTAGAATTCTTGTACATGAGCAAACTCATATTCCAAAATAGAGCTCAAAATTCTTATTTAGATTCTTGTTTTTGCAGCTTAAACAAATTAAAGCACGAATTTTATTTTAATTCACATGTTGATTGTCAACATCTTAATTACAACAATATTAGTAACCAATCCACTTTTCTTGATCAATTGGTCTAAGGAAAATAAATTAATTGCGCATAGAAGGTATTGGTATAGTATTTTATTCTAAATCCAACTAATTATTTATTATTCCTTTAAACTCAGCGAAATTAAAAATTTTGCAACTCAAGGTAGTATCATCTCCCACTAAATTAAAAGTCACAGCAAACAATTATTGATGCTAAATAATATAATAATTCGTCCACAAAATAGTGGCATGCAAAAAAATGGGTTGACACTTGGTGTATTATGTTTATCAGATAATTTTGGCCTATGATAGGAACTGACGAAACATATCCCCCGAAAAATTACAACGCCTTCCAAAAATGGCATATTAAATATGTAACTAAGAAAAAGAAAAAATTACATCAAATGAGGCCCCCTACGTCAACTTAAGAACAAGAAGATTATATTGATTTAAGCCTAACGCATCATGACACAAATTGGGGATACCGCATTATCATCGTATCTACAAAATTATCCCATAAATGAGAAAAACATAAATAAATTCATATAATAAGCATAAGCACCTGAATGCCAGCTCTCACAAATTAATATTATTTATCGCAACTGATAAGCATGCCAACACTTATATATCCGAACAAACAATCACATGAATAATTTTAAATCAAATGCTAGAATGTTTAATTCATGGATTCATTGGCACATATTGGGAAATGACATAAAGCCAAGAAATGGGCAAAGTATTCACCACCATGTAAATTTCTTCCAAGAAAATAGCATGAAATTATGTCACGAGTGGGATTCGAACATTGATCCACAAAAAATGCCAAGTCTTAAAACAAGTATTTTGGCCATAGAGTCAACTTCAAATTTTACTGATTACCCTTGGTGTTTTCTTTTTATTAAAGCACTATATCATCACTTCTATTGTTGAATTTCATGCCTGTTTAGGCATCCGAAAATTAGAAAAATTTCACTAGTAAATGTTAATGCAAGCCTAGTGTTGTGCACTTTACATTCAGATTTCTTGTCTGTGGAATGCAATGCACAAAAACAAATAAAAAAACACGAAATCACAGAAAGTTGATTAAGTTAAAAAGGTACAGCACTAGAACAAAAACCTGTGTGAATGATGTTGGAATACACATGCACAAACGTGTACGAGCACATATATTTACAAGTAATTTCACAACGCATAAAAAAATTAGCGGTGTGTTCTAACCTAGAAAGATGGCATGCTTGGTAATAATCGCAACGAGCCCGTCACCAAAGTATCAAAACCAAGCATCGAGGTTAGAATCCGATAAACGCAAGGCAATAAACTCAGGTTTCACTCAACTTTTCCCACAAACGTTGCCAAAATGATGTGGCCCAGAATTTGAACCAGGGATCAGATACGTTCTCTCTACTTTTCTTTGGCTAGTGAGTTCTTCCCCCGAATTAATGTTTTTAGGGTGTATTTATAGCACTTAGGCCTAGAATTGATTTGCTCCTAGGCCCATCTCTGTTATCATAATTTTATCTAATTAATTCATTGGATTATAATTACTTTCGATCATATTTAAGGATTATGATCATTTTGTAATTATTTCTATGCCCTTAAAAGTCATAATAGGTACATCAATTACCAATACCAATCATTAATATTTAATGTAAGTATGACATATATTGTATGCTTGCACGCATGATATAAAAAGATACTAAAAATTTAAGATTTATATTTGTAACCGTGACTGAAGAAATGGAGTTATTAATTAGTTCGTGACCTGAATGTGAACGACCAAAATGAATTTCAATTGCAAATCATCTATTGAACAAGCCATTACTAAAATCAATGACCAAAAATATCCGGTAGGTAATTAGTGATTGAATCAGAGTTTTAAATAAAAATAATCACCGAGTCTAGTGGCCATTATAAAATAATTGAATTTTAATAACATAGAAATTAAAAATCATGGTAAAAGTAGTACTTAATGGCCTTAAATTATCAGTTTGCCAATGATGCAAAACTAACAATGTGAAAACATCATTTGTGCTGCCTACACTGAGGTGGAATAACCAATGGTGGATTTTTTACAACCTCCGCTAAAACTACAGCCATCACGACCAATTGTCTTTGTTTCACCGCATTTCCTGTTACCGTCAATTTTCGATCATAGTAATTGTTCAAACTTCTTGTAGTGGACTATAGAAAGGTTGTTCTTCATGTTGTCATTAACTAAGCGGTCATTAATTTTTTCTGCAATTATTTTTAAATCGGTCACTGATAAGTGCACTAAATGGTCATTAAAATGCATCACTTTGCTAAAGTTTTCTTTTTTTTCATTTTTTTTTTTTTTTAGTGATTAGTACTAAAATATGGTTTTGGTATGTATATGAAAGTTTTCACTTATAAATTTAATAATTATTAATTATTAAGGGGCTGTTTACTTTGATGGTTAATGGAAGTTTGGTTATCTAAATCCTCATTAACCAGCATTTACTTCAAAATTTAGAAGGCCGATGTTAACCAACAAACCCAGATTTAAGTAGTTTAATGGAGGTGTACCTTAACCATAAAATTTGAGCAGTTTATATAATCAAGTTTCAAACCTATTTCAGCTAGCTACGGAATGTCCTTACTATGTAAGAAAATTACAACTTAAGCTACCGCTTTGTCATTTCTATCTTTATTTCCAGTCTATATTTTCATAATAAAAGAATTTCAATAAGGCATATATTGTATAATTTTTGTTTGTATAATATCATAAATTTCATCTTATAAGTTAATATTTAAAAAAACTGTCACGTTTCTTACTCTTATTTTACATGTCGTGTTAGTTTTGTCCACATCTCTATCATACAAAATTAATTTTTCATATATACATATTATTTAATATTTTTGTTATTTTTATAATATTTTGGTTAAAAGAAAGTCAGTGTATCTTTGTTAGTTATTAAGTACAACAAGCTATACCCATCCAAAAAAAAAAATGTATAGTCAACTATAATTTTTTAAACTTTTTGTTCTTGTTACTTTGACTAATTTGTTTTTTGAAAAAAAAAATTTAAATTAGTGGTGAAAAATATGCCACATGATAATTGTTTACACAAAATAATAATTTTAAAAGGAAAGTGTAAACAATTTTCATGTAAGCAATAACCCAAATTAGGATAAGTAAACGCACTTAAACCACTAGAATAAACAATATTTATTATTCACTAACTCGAATATAAACCACCAAATCAACTGTTTATAACCAAACCTCCATCCCAACTTCCTATGTAAACATGGCCTAATGACTTTTGTTTTGCCATTAATGAGAATTAATAATTAATAAATTTTATATATATATATAAATATATTTTTTTCATGATAACAAAAACTTGCTTTTACTTTATTAATCCCTATGTAGTTACAATCTAATGATAATAAAAAATTATTACTTTAATTTATTGCAAAATTTATGCTCATGGTATGCACTAGTTAATTGTTAACAATGGTAATCTAAATATGATATTATTATCACTTGATATATTGTTACTAAATTTTTGACAGCATAATTGTATTTATTCTCATTCATTTCTTCTGAATATCAAAAGAATTTATTTCAGAATCATTTATTCCATGAACTAGATGAGATTTAGGTTATACTTGAAATTAATAAATAAATTTAGTAAACATTATAAATTTGTGCATATCTTATAAAATGAGAATTGTTGAAAACTTTAGCGAGTCCAGTGAAGCCTTATCCCTAATGGCAAGGTGAAGGTCTCATCACTCTAAAAGTCATCAGTTCAATATCTATCCGTGTTTAGGCCTATTTTCCATCGTATGTTAACTTTGAGATATTTCTACTATTTAGTAATCGGCCACTAAGATTTTTATTTGATTATCATTGATATATTGATGATAAATAGATCAAATATATTTATCACTTTTTTAAAAAAAGAAATAAATAAGAAAAGAAGGAAAAAGAAAAAAGAAAAAAAGAAAAAAGAAGGGAAGAAAGTTTAATGGCTCTTATGTCTCTATCTATCGATAACTATCCTGAGTAGATTTGGCTGCAAGTGAAATTCCGACATGCCTTCAACCAGCGACAAATTCCGCAATAACCCTCCTCATTTATGAGATTTAACATATAGTGCATGGAACTATGTAGATCTAGTGCCTTGCTAACCATGGAGACCGCCCAAATATATTGCAAAAAACGAAAAATATATTATGTTAGCGGACAAACACTCAAACACTATCGGTGGGTCTCGAGCAATGCACTCCACTATAAAAAGAAACGAAGATGGTGCTGCTTTATTCAAAGGACGGTGACTCTGTACGTAGCAGATTGATCCTTAAGAGGAACCAGCTGAGGTTTCCGAGACGAATGGTTTGAATATTGGGCCATTTATTATAGCAGCATGTTAATTAATCTTGTACTGTTTTTGGCACTAATTACCTTGAGATTTTCACATTAATAAAACAAATTGTCTCCTCTTAAAGTTAACTGGATAATGTAATTACTTTGCAAGTTTGATTGTGGATGACATATCGTTCACATTGCAAGGGAATTTCTACTTAATTTGAGCTTGGTTAGTTTATAACAATTCTGTATGAATCTAACAATTGCAGATCAGCTTAGGAAAAATAAATAAATAAATAACTTAAAACCATATATGAATAAAAAACAAAAGTTTCCTACCACATATTCCCTTACGCTCAATGATTTATTAAG
>JACFYI010001445.1:417520-444241 GCA_014898755.1 Handroanthus guayacan | reverse complement strand
CTCACTTGGGCCAAGAATTGGATCTATTTTAGACTAAACGTTCCATAAACGGGTCTTCGTAAGTTAGAAAAAATTTTCGGATGTAAAGAAATTATTTTTGTTGAAACGATTCTTACGAATTCAAAACCGATTTATCATTTGAAAAATAGTAAGTTAAATTATAAATCAGGAAACTTTTGGGGTGTTACACAGAATATGCTTATATGAAGAATAACTTCAAATAAGCATGACCCATAGGTCAAAAATCCTGATCCTCTTTTCTCTATGTTTTCTCTAACTTCTGTGACCGAAATAATAATTAAACCACTATTTCTGAAATTGCTGATAGTGTCAATTTTGATCCTTGTGACACCCCAAAAATTCTCCAAAAATAAATAAATAAATAAAATCTTGAATCACCGATTTTTTGAATAATAACTCGTTTTCAAAATCACAAGCACCGTTATAATGTTAAAATATGTTTTATGCACCCCAAAATTCTTTTGCATTCTAACCGCCGACTTTTCTAAAATTAATCCGTTTTCAATATCACGAAAAATGTTTTAATGACAAAAACGAATTTCTCATATCCAAAATTTTTTTTAAGCATTCGAGTTTCGTTTTCAAGTCATATTTCGATTCAAACAAGCCCCGAAAACCTGTCAAAATAGTCCAAATCATCCCAAATTGTAGCCCACAATTTTTGACCCTATGAGCATCAATTTTTATCAAGAAAAAAAAAAAAAAAAAAAAAAAAGAGGAAATGAAAGATGCAGCCGACAGCCTTATTTTTCAAGTGATGGGATTCCCATCTCACTTTCATCAAGCCATCATTCTTGTCCCAAAGTTCTTTGGGAAGTTAGGTGATTTATTATGAAGGGCTTGATCAAATTATTTTTTCTTGGAAGCCCTCTAATCTTATCTATAAATAAGCCTCATTTTTGCAAGACAATGTCTTCTTGCTCCCAAGTCCTCTCACTCCCATTTTCATCACAAGCACAAGCACAAGCACAAGTCTTTAACATTTCCATTTCTAAACTTCAAATTCAACAATATTTGCTAAGGGGAAATAGTAGGAAGATCATTCTCTCAAGACCATCAGTAAGGATGGAGATTTAAGGTTGAGAATGGAGCTTACATATTTGATCATCTACTGTGATAGGTACTTGAATCACACTTTGGGATTAACTAACACCTTGATTGAGGCTTAGGACCAAGTGCAAGATTTATGGCTTTCCTCATCTTCCTATGAGCATATGTTCTTAGTTCTTTCCTTGACCGAATGATCATGATATCGTATTGTTGAAAATCTTGCTCCATTGATATGTGCCTTTCATGAGCTTATGTTGTTGCCTTGTTGTTCTTGATATAATAAGCTCTATCTCTTGAATATGAAATCCAAAGCTAAATGAATCCTCTTGAATCTTATACCTATGCTTCGAATTGAGTTTTGAACAATGGACAATGGACTAAGAGAAAAAATGAATCAAAAATTGAGAGATATGGACAAAATCGTATTATTCGACTTGAAAACAATATTTCGAAAATCTCATAACCCATTTCAAATTGATGATTTGCAAATGTTTTTACGTATAAGAGAACCCCAAAAAAATACTTTTGAAATGAAAGATTTGAAACAAAAATGAAAGAAAAAGAAGTAACAAATAAACTTGATAAATATTGACTTTTAGTTACTTTCTCTAATTTTTTTAAAGTGGTTAGGCTTAGAATTTAATAGAATATGCTTTACAAAATTTGTAGGAAAAATTACAAAGATTTTTCAGAAATTATAAAAAAAAAAAAAGTATTGCGCACAGTACTATTCATGGCGCGATCGCTTGTGAACAGTACCGCGGTCGCGCCCAAACCAGAGAATTTACGTCGTTCGGCGCGAGTGCGCCCATTTTTTAGCGCTGACGCGCATAGGTCAGATTTCAAACGTCGTTTCTTGATTTCTTTTATTATTTTAAGCCCATTTTCTACCTCATTTCAATGATTTGAAATTTTCAAAAATGATTACTTCTTTAATTCAAGTTCGAGTCAAATGAATTTCAAAAATTACATTTGTTACTGATTGATTTCATTTTCACTCCTTTAAAGGTGTTTTAGACTTCTAAATAATATCTCTAAGTCTAAGATTTAAACTCGATTCGTATGTTTGATTCGTTTATTCGTTTGATATGAGCCATTGTGGCAATATGTTTCTGATATGTTCCGTTTGTTCTTACTCCGAACCATTTGAATGATATGAATGGCCCAATTTTAAATCGTTTGTTTGATATGAGCGGCCAATTAAAAATGTGCCCGAAGAGGCTATATGATTCTAATATGTTTCCAATATGTTCTGTTCGTTCCAAGCCTATATGAACGTATGAATGTTGGGCCCTGGGAATTTTCAAAGGTATCGGATTAGGCGATATCGGATTGACAATCTGAGCCCTTGGGAATTCCTGTATGTTGGATAACTCGGAGGGATCCTGGAGGTAGGATTCCGAAGAGTTACTAATGAGACTCGTGCTTGACCGTGCTGCGGCAACTGTGTCTCAAATATTATATGGCTCTTCTTGAGCGACGGCTCAGAGAAGCAAAACGGAGGGATAAGTATTATATGTATGTTATATGTTAGAGTTATAAGGGTGACAGATCCACCAAACATTTGAATCAGCCTCAAAAGCTTTATTGACATGAATGTGATATATGATTTATGATACCCGTTCGTTCTATTCGTTCTGTTGTTCTGAAATATTATATGAGGTCACATTCATTGATTTCTGTTCTTGATATGTTTATCGTTGACTCTTGTACTCCAGTCCTATGCCATAAGTTTTACTGGGTCAGTGGACTCATGATTTCATAAACATCATGTAGGTTTTTGACCGTGGATTGAGTGATTGAAGTCCCATGTTAATATCTGGCGTTCTCTTTGGAATTTATGTCTATAAGCATGTATCTAGGAATGATGAACGTTTAGATTTATGATTCGTTAGGAATGTATAGATTGCCAGTTTGTAATAGTTAGAATATCGGGATGTAATATTTCGATTTAGTTAATTCCTGTTTGAACTACGGATATATTTGGCGTGTAAGTTGGATCTTGTAATGTATTTCGGAAATTTTCAGCCTATATTTTGGAACATTTGAATCATTAAGTTATGAAAATTGTGTTTTGAAAATTCTGTTTATGGTTTTAGTTAAGTTCCATAAGCGAGTAGCACTCCGGATTTTGGGGCGGAATGCACTGAAATCTGGGGCTTTACTGGTGGTATCAGAGCTCTGGGTTTCTTTTGGAAAGAACCCGAGCTACGCTGGAATTAAATCCTTGGGATAAGAATCATTTTGAACGATTTTGTAGGTTTGAAGTAAATTAAGTTGTGATCATTTGGATAGTGGGTAATGCTTAAATGTATCGGATTGCAGTTGGGAGGCCTACCAAGTTGTGAACCTCTATGTTTATACATTAACCATTTGATTTTTGAAAATTGAGATGTCGAATTGTCTTGGGTTAAGTATCAACCCCAGTAATCTTAGGAAGAGATAGACAAAGGAACAAGGCTTTTTGTATATTATTGACCATAGGATTTAGGAAACCTTGGTGTTAAGATAGATTCGTTATGATATTCATAATTTTACTAGCTGTTGCGATTATTAGTAATGTCATGGATAGGATGAATTGGGAAAAGCGAAAATTGACTAAAGGAGTTGGAATGTAGTATCAATCATGGGACAGTCAAGAAAGTGACTAAACGGGACTTTTAATAAGGATTAGAGGAAAGAGATGGGACACTAGCTTCGATTAAGGGACAACTAGCAGGAAAGGACGAAATTAGATTGAACGATGCTAAAAATATTGGGAATGTTGTCAAAGTAAGTACCGGATATGAAAGTAAGGAAACAAAGGATCCTAATTAAGCTAAGATTGATTAGAAATTGAAATTTTAAACGCATCTACATAAGTATGTGTTAGGGACTTAAGTACATAAGTACTTGTGAGTGGCAACCTCAAATATGCCAAATATTGTAGAGCCTAGTAGTGATTGTGATAATGGAAACTAGGCATGATATGATAATGGTTATGTAACAATTTCCCTTGCTTGTTTGTAAGGTGAATTAGTAATCAAGCTTTTTACTAGTTAATGAGGAATATTTTGAACTTAATGAATATGCGATTTTAGTATTGCCGATCTTGAGCCCTCATGTTATATTGTGGCAAGACAATTTTGAATCCTTGTGATAATAGAACATTGGATTGATATTAAGAAACCTTCACGAACGAACCCCCCTAGGAAACACGATAGGCCAAAAATGAGTTCTGTTTGAGGAAATATGAGCACCAGAAATTAAGGGGTTAAAGCTCGAGCCGATAAATTAGCAAGAGAACGAGGGATGGACCCTACGCAAGGAATGGAAAGTAATGCCGTAGTTTGAGATTTGTGCTAAACTTTATTTAGTCCTAGAGCTGCGTCTTCTTTTATATTGCCTATGCGTGCTAGGCAAATAGGTTCGACTTTAGAATTGATAGAAATCCTGTATAAAGTTTAGAACTTATAAGAGGACCTTACAAAATCAGGATTAAGTATTCAAATTCTCCTGTGATTATAATAGGAATTTATCGTTTGTCCTACCAAACCGTCCACCCAAGTGGCCTTATGTATGTAAAGTGACCTATTTAAATACTAGATTTCTAAGTCCGAGAATTTAGGAGTTAAAGGATACTCTAAGTTAAGATCTTTTGAGAGCATAGGAACAATATGGGAAATAGATATCCCCACATATTCGTATAGAGATGAGAATCTGGGGACCAGATTCTTTTAAGGGGGGAGATTGTGACACCCCAAAATTTTCCAAAAAAAATAAATAAATAAAATCTTGAATCACCGATTTTTTTGAATAATAACTCGTTTTTGAATTCACAAGCACCGTTTTAATGTTAAAATATGTTTCATGCATCCCAAAATTCTTTTTCATTCAAACAACCAATTTTTCTAAAATTAATCCGTTTTCAATATCACGAAAAATGTTTTAACGACAAAATGAATTTCTCGTATCCAAAATTTTTTTCGAGCATTTGAGTTTCGTTTTCAAGTCATATTTCGATTCAAACATGTAACACCCCGAGATTTCCCTAATGAAAATTCTCGAGTCATTGATTTCGTAAATTAAATCCATTTCAATAAAATGAAAACCGACTTGATTTCGAAATATGTTTTGAATACCCGAAAATAATTTCATCGATTACACCCGATATCTTGGTCTTATACATTTTATTAAGCCTAAACCAAGCTTAAACAAGACCCTAGCTTTAGCCACCTTTTTAAATTATTATTTAAGCATTTAAAATAGATAAATTAAACAACCAAAGACATGAGAATAAGGTGAAATAAAAGCTGAAGATTGATCTGCAGAGAAGCATGGGTTCCGACCGGTTTTTGCCATCCCTAGCCATGGTGTTTGGTAGAAATGGGTGAGATTGTGACTTACTTAATTCAAACAAATAAGGACCAAGTATTTTGCAAGCCTATGCACTATAAATTAAGAGGTAGAACTTGCCCAAAAATCCTTTACACCATCACGGTTTGCTGAGGGAAAACAAGCATAGCATTTCTTTCACTCCACCCCTTTCTATCTCTTGACAGTCCACAAATATACACACAAACACTTGAAACTTTTCAAGAAAACAAGAAGAGTTTAGAAGGGGAAATCTAGGTGGTGATATCTTCGATCCTCCGGTAAGTTAAGACTTCGTTATCCTCATGATCTTTAGTAAGTTGTAGCTGAACGATTAACCTAGAACTTAATGTTTTGTGTTTAGACGTCACTTTCGGATTGCTCATTCCTAACGTTTTAGACTCCGGACAAGTAAGACTTACGGAATTCTTGCCTCTTTCATACAATCATATGCTCTTCACTTCCATGTTTTATTCGATGCCTATATTGAGCGTATGACATTATTATTGATCATGCCATGACACTTGTGATTATAAGCTTTGTATTGCCGTTGTTATGTTTCTTGATATCCTATGCTCGATATTGTTGATATGCTAGACCTAATGCTTGTTGGACTCATTAGACAAGAACATTTATGCCTTAGTTTGGACTCAAATATTTGGACCATGGACTAAAGAGGATGACTTGAACAATTAAAAAAGGTAAGAAAAGAAAAAAATGACAGCCTCTCATATAAGCTTCGGTTAGCACAACACTTAAGTTCTTAACCGCCAAAACTCGACTTCCACTCATCCGAATGACTCATATAATATACCGTTAGAAACCTCTTTAAGTGTAGATAAAATTAGAATTTTTATTCACTCAAAAATATGGAAAATTATGGTAAAAAACATCTATAGAACATGACTCGCCAGATTTCTGAGAAGCTGGACGGAATCTGCCTTGACTTCCACTTTCAAAAATTTGAAAATCGAACTTTTCCTTATCGAATTAACCCGAAAAATATACCATTAGAAATATTATTAAGTCTAGTTAATTACGGAGTTCAAATACAAATTTTAACTCATTAAGATGAATTTTTAAAATAATCGAAAAGTGAACTGCCGCTAGAAAAATATTGATTTTGAGTTATTTTGATATTTTTATGAAATATCTTTAAATTTAAAACTCCATACTTTTACAAAAAATCATTTTTTGATCCGAGTGAGGTTTTTATTCGCTTTTCAAATAAAATAAATTTTGAAATTTCAATTATTCCAAATGATTTCTTTCATATTTTTTCCCTTAATAAGATGAAGATTTCAAATGAAAACTCCTCTGGTCCATAGTCCAATTCCGACTTATTTGTCATCTACAGTTCATGATTCCAATTCTGACTTATTTGTCATCTACAGTCAATGATTCCAATTCTGACTTATTTGTCATCTACAGTCCATGATTCCAATTCCAATTCCGACTTATTTGTCATCTACAGTCCATGATTCCAATTCCGACTTATTTGTCACCTACAGTCAATGATTCCAATTTTGACTTATTTGTCATCTACAGTCCATGATTCCAATTCTGACTTATTTGTCATCTACTGTCTATGATCTCAATTCCAATCCATTTATTCTCTATAGTTTATGATTCCAAATTTCGATTTGTTTGATTGATATGATTGATCATATTTTCGAATTGTTCATTATGATTGGTCAATCAAATATGTGCCGAATGGCTCATGGTTATAAGATATGTTTGAATGTCCCGTTTTTTATTAGCCTCATGACAAGCAAGCAAGTTGGGCCCTGGGAATTTTCAGGATTATCGAATTGGGCAATGTCGGGTTGTCGGTTCGAGCTCTTGTAAATCCCTGCAAGTGGGGTAGTTCGGATGGCCCTGGAGGTAGGGTTCTGAAGAGCTATCCTAAAGCACGTACGTCGGCTGTGCTTTACTGTTTATAAGTTGATCCCTCGAGAGTTTGGAGGGATAAGAAAATCAAATGTTATAAGTTGGAGTTATAAGGGTGAGAGACTTACCAAAGAATTTGCCTCAGCCATACGACTCGAATGTGATTAAAGTTATTGATAAATGTTTAATTTGCTCGTCCGTTTGTTCTAGTTCATTTATGAAAAATCACATTCTTGTCTTGTTATTCACGTACCCGTTATTTGGAACTCTCTCATTTCTATTCCTACGCCATGAGTTTTACTGGGTCGTGTGACTCATGATTCCACTATATTATGTAAGTTCGTAAGTTTTGATGATCGACTGTAGCTCCAGCATAAACGTGAATAGCTCCTTTTGAAGTATATTAAGTAGTGACTTTTGTTAAGCTGGAATTTGTAAACTTATAAGTTGTACTGGTTATCGGCATGTAATAGATGATTAAGTACTCGTGTATTTTGGACTATGTTATCAAATTGAAATGTTATCTTGGGAATTTAGTTCAATTGTTTTATGTTAGTTCCTGTTTTTTTATTTAGATCATTTCTAATTTGCGAATAGCGTCTCGGGTCATGGGGCGGAATGCCGTCGTGACACGGGGCGTTACAAAACAAGCCCCGAAAACCTGTCAAAATAGTCCAAATCATCCCAAATCCACAATTTTTGACCCTATGAGCATCAATTTTTATCAAAAAAAAAAAAAAAGAGGAAATGAAAGATGCAGCCAGCAGCCTTATTTTTCAAGTGATGGGATTCCCATCTCACTTCCATCAAGCCATCATTCTTGCCCCAAAGTTCTTTGGCAAGTTAGGTGATTTATTATGAAGGGCTTGATCAAATTATTTTTGCTTGGAAGCCCTCCAATCTTATCTATAAATAAGCCTCATTTTTGCAAGATAATGTCTTCTTGCTCCCAATTCCTCTCACTCCCATTTTCTTCACAAGCACAAGCACAAGCACAAGTCTTTAACATTTCCATTTCTAAACTTCAAATTCAACAATATGTGCTAAGGGGAAATAGTAGGAAGATCATTCTCTCAAGACCATTGGTAAGGATGGATTTAGTATATGTACAAGTATATGTGTATATGATTTAAGGTTGAGAATAGAGCTTACATATTTGATCATCTATTGTGATAGGTACTTGAATCACACTTTGGGATTAACTAACACCTTGATTAAGGCTTAGGACCAAGTGTAAGATTTATGGCTTTCCTCATCTTCCTATGAGCATATGTTCTTAGTTCTTTCCTTGACCGAATGATCATGATATCGTATTATTGAAAATCTTGCTCCATTGATATGTGCCTTTCATGAGCTTATGTTGCTGCCTTATTGTTCTTGATATAATAAGCTCTATCTCTTGAATATGAAATCCAAAGCTTAATGAATCCTCTTGAATCTTACACCTATGCTTCGGAATGAGTTTTGAACAATGGACAATGGACTAAGAGAATAACTGAATCAAAAAATTAGAGATATGGACAAAACCATATTATTCGACTTGAAAACGATATTTCGAAAATCTCATAACCCATTTCAAATCGATGATTTGCAAATATTTTTACGTATAAGAGAACCCCAAAAAAATAGTTTTGAAATGAAAGATTTGAAACGAAAATGGAAGGAAGAGAACAAATAAACTTAAAAAATATTGATTTTTAGTTACTTTCTCTAATTGTTTTAAAATGGTTAGGCTTAGAATTTAACAGAATATGCTTTACAAAAGTTGTAGGAAAAATTACAAAGATTTTCCAGAAATTATAAAAAAAAAAGTACTGCACACTATTGTTTATGGTGCCACCGCTCGTGAACAGTACCGCGGTCGCGCCTAAACCAAAGAATTTACGCTGTTCGGCGCGAGCACACCCGTTTTTGAGCGCTGACGCACCTAGGTCAGATTCCAAACTTCGTTTCTTGACTTCTTTTGTTATTTTAAGCCTATTTTCTACCTCATTTCAATTATTTGAAATTTTCAAAAACGATTACTTCTTTAATTCAAGTTCGAATCAAATGAATTTCAAAAATTATATTTGTTACTGATTGATTTCATTTTCACTCCTTTAAAGGTGTTTTAGACTTCTAAATAATATCTCTAAGTCCAAGATTCAAACTCGATTCATATGTTTGATTCGTTCATTCATCTGATATGAGCCATTATGGCAATATGTTTCTGATATGTTTCATTTGTTCTTACTCCAAACCATTTGAATGATATGAATGGCCCAATTTTAAATCGTTTGTTTGATATGAGCGGCCAATTAAAAATGTGCCCGAAGAGGCTATATGATTTCGATATGTTTCTGATATGTTTTGTTCGTTCCAAGCCTATATGAACATATGAATGTTGGGCCCTGGGAATTTTCAGGGGTATCGGATTGGGCGATATTAGATCGACAATCTGAGCCCTTGAAAATTCCTGTATGTTGGAGAACTCGAAGGGGTCCTGGAGGTGGGATTCCGAAGAGTTACTTTTGAGACTCGTGGTTGACCGTGCTGCGGCAACTGTGTCTCAAATATTATATGGCTCTCCTTGAGCAACGGCTCAGAGAAGCGACACGGAGGGATAAGGATAATATGTATATTATATGTTGGAGTTATGAGGGTGACAGATCCACCAAACATTTGAATTAGCCTCAAAAGCTTTATTGACATGAATGTGACATATGATTTATGACACCCATTCGTTCTATTCGTTCTGTTGTTCTGAAATATTATATGAGGTCACATTCATGATTTTCATTCTTAATATGTTTATCATTGACTCTTGTACTCCAGTCCTATGCTATAAGTTTTACTGGGTCAGTGAACTCATGATTCCATAAACATCATGTAGGTTCTTGACCTTGGATTGAGTGATTGAAGTCCCATGTTAATATCTGGCGTTCTCTTTGGAATTTATATCTATAAGCATGTATCTAGGAATGATGAACGTTTAGATTTATGATTCGTTAGGAATGTATAGATTGCTAGCTTGTAATAGTTAGAATATTCGGATGTAATATTTCGGTTTAGTTAATTCCTGTTTGAACTACGGATATATTTGGCTTGTAAGTTGGATCTTGTAATGTATTTCGAAAATTTCCAGCCTGTATTTTGGAACATCTGAATCATTAAGTTATGAAAATTGTGTTTTGGAAATTCTGTTTATGGTTTTAGTTAGGTTCCGTAAGCGAGTAGCACTCCGGATTTTGGGGCGGAATGCACTGAAATTCAGGGCGTTACAATCCTGATACCTAATTTGACTGTTTCCATAAAACAATTTGACATAGCCAATCTATCCTTAAAAGGTAACTATAATTTTGAATTGGCAATTCCTTAAAGTGAACCACAATTCTTGATTTTCTACATTTTGGGAAGTCTGAATATCTAACATACGTCTCATAACAATTTTATTTCAGGGTATGAACCCCAAAAGATGTTCTCATGTTCTCAGCGATTAAATCCATTCATTATGCAATTGATATAAAGAGGGTGTTATCCTTAGATCACACAAAGCCTTAAATAAAGGAGTTTGGATTACGATTGTACCTTTTACTGCTTGCATACCGGTCGTTCCTCTTTTTCTTACTACGGCGTATGTCCCTACTTTGACTTGCGATTTCTTAGACAATCTTTTGTCATATGATGGAGGCTTCTACAGGATAAGCATCTTCCTTGCTTTTTCCAGCACTTATCTGCAGTATGAGAGATGTCTTCGTAAAAATCACAATTTTTCCTCTCTGCAGTGTTAGGAACCTTGTCCATATTAGCAGTTGATGAATTTCTTGTCATCGTCTTGGGTTTCTTTCCATAAAAATCCTTTTTCCTTTTGTCTTGGTCAGACTTACCTGACCATTTTTTATTTTTCTTCTTATCAAATTTTTGAAGTTCTTGAAATTCTGCTTCCAACTCCATTGCCCTCTCCATAATTGAATCATAACTGGATGGTTTGCATATAGCCAATGAACGCTTTAAATCAGGCTTTAACCCTCAATGAACTTCTTTGTTCTTCTTATATCATCCGCCAATACGTGTTGATCGTTAGGTTCACATTTGAACCTTGGCGGGTTAAATCTCAAAAATTGGCATAACAACTCATCCTCGAAATTTTCCTCATTCACACGCCCTTGATTAGCTTGCTGTCAGCCTTGGTTTACAATTTCTTGTAACAAGATAAAACGTTGATCTATTGTCAGTTCATTTCTTGCAAGAGGTGTTTGCTCACGTGGTTCCTCTCGAGGTAAGTTATCTTCCACGTCATTTGGGGCTTCAGGTGTGGGTATTTTCTTAAATAATGCATGCCCCGATCTATCCCGCTTTCTAGAGGGTTCTATGTTTGAGGTACTTCCTCTTATTGCCGTAACTATCTAAAATTGACAAACAACTTCACTTAGCACCATTCCAATGTCTTCTTTTGTTATGAAATACCAAAATTATCATAACACATCATATGATGACACCAAAATTGGCCTAAGCAATATAGCAAAAGCTGCATTATTCATTTACCCACATCATCACCTCAAACAATTCAATCAACATTTTCATATCTATATCATGCTTCTAAGATTGAACGTTTAACACATAAATATAACAATTCACAAATTGGTAGACCTCTCAATTGTAATCCGATATTTTTATGCATTACTCGTTATACCAAAGAATCATAGCCTACATTAGTCCAATCTTATAATATAAGTTCAAAGAAGTTCTTATCCCAAGGATCTACTTCCGGCGTAGCTCGAATTTTCTCTCCAAGGAAAACCAAGCTCTGATATCACCTGTAACGACCCAGATCCAGAACATCCGTCCCTAGATCGAAAATCGTTACCCAGTGGGGAGGGGCTTATAAAACCATTCTCAACTTTCAATACAGCGGAAGTTTTATCCAGTCTATACTCAAATACATACTCATTACAAGCCCCAAAATTTCAATAAAGTATCTACTTATTAGCACTAATCTGAGTATGTATAAATACTAAAAACTATTACAAATTCACAAGTTCTCATACCTAAAATTGAGAGAACAAAATCTCGAAGCTTGTAGAAATTCCAGAAATTCAATCACCTACACATGTTAAAACTTATAAAATAAGTCCGAATGACTTAGTAAGAAATTATGGCTAAGAATAGAAAGTTAAGGTATCTAGCAAGACTCAAGAGAAAAATTCCAGAATGTCCAATAAAACAAAAGATGAACCAATAAACAAGATGGAAGTATCCAACAATCGAATACAAATCAAATAATGAGCTCAGGTCGTTCAACAATTAAACAAGTTGAATTATGCTACACGATCATGATAATTTCATAAGCAAATGTAAACGAATAGCTCAACGAGAGCGTAAATCAACGAATAGCTCAAACATGAGCATAAACAATTCACACAATCGTGCAGTAAGACTGAACTAATATTTGGTGGATCTGTTACCCTTATAACTCCAGCATACATATAATCCTTATCCCTCCAAATCTGCTTCCTCGAGTGGCCACTCGAGGAGCACCAATCACAATTCAGGCACTGTCACCGCAGCACAGTCGACCACGAGCCTTAGAGTAATCCCTCAGATACCTACCTCTAGGTTCCTTGGAATTACCCAACAATAGAGAAACCCTGCGGGAGACTGGCTGACGATCCGACACTGCCCTCACGTTCTCAACGGTGGTTCTCAGGGCCCATTAAATGATGGCAATAACAATAGGTTACAAGCGTAATAACAATCGTCCGAATTAAACAAGCAAAACTTCAAACGAGATTTGGACCTTGTTAAGTAAATCAATTCACAAGAGCAATATAAGGGTAATGATAATTGTTCGAGTAAAACAAATGAAGTTCAAACGAGGCTCAAACAACACAATTTGTCCGATTCAATCAATATAAAATCTCAAACAATTCTCGGATGTGATCATTTATCAAACGATACTGCGAGCTCAATCATTTCAAACGAATGGACTATGAATGTATCGGACGATATTTTTGAAAATATTTCAAAGGGTTTTATGTGGTTATTTCAAGCAGCATTTGAAAATATTTCAAAATCATGCATCACGGACATATCAGTCAATGTTTCGAAAATCTTTCAAAAGATAAAAGTGTATCACATCATGTATTGACAGTTATTTTAAAAGGAAGAGAACCATAATAAATTTTCCGAAAATGATTCAAAGTGGTGAGAACTAAGAATAATACATTTGAAATATTTTAAAAATAAAATAAAATTCCTCAAGAATATTTTGAAACATTTGAAAGACGAAAGATTTATAAAGTGCTGCGAAAATATTTCAAAAGAAACAAAAATATAACTGGCAATTTTAAATATTTTAGAGAAGACGAATTCCTAAATAATACATTGAAAATATCTTGGAAGCATAAAAATTACGAATCATATTTTTAAAATATTTTAAAAGAGTGAAATTTATGAAGTGTTTTGGAAACATTTCAAAAGTGGACTTAACTAAGCAAAATGGAGTAAAGTTATAAAACATCAAAATCAAGTATAGAAATACTACAATTAAGCCAAGTAAGTCCATGGTGCAAAATTTTTACCAAATCGGTACATATTTGATGATGTCGGAAACTTTCCAAACACAATATTATCAAATCGTGGACTAAATAAGGAAAATAACCACGATCATGTCTGAATGACCATAGTGATCATCAAATCATACAAGGAATCCATAATAGTTCAACAAGGAATAACAATGACGAATTCAACTCATGCTCGTTTTAATCAAAACAAGGAAATGAAATCGTGATACAAAAGATTCCATTATATATGAGCATAAGGGATAGCCATAATTCTTACCTCTGGTTTTTAAGCTTTAAGTCCCAAGATGATATTGAGATCGACTAATTTTTCGAGTTAATTTGGCCTATAAACATCAAGATCTATTAAGTACTAAACCACATTCTTATATCTTATAAAATCTACGTTCAATTCCTGCAGTAAAATGCTTGACCATTTTAAAAATGTCTCCCATTGAGTTAAAAATGGCGATTTGGTTCTATAACTATCTAGACTCGACAAACTTTCTAACGGTGATTTTATATTCAAAATTCGATGAGCGATTTATTAGTTATAAAATTTTAAAGTTGACCGATGGTTCTGCCGTAACCCCAAATCAGTTTAACATGTTCGGCTTTAATAAATTTTTTGAGAAGAATGCTTCATGGATTTCAAATATTCTTGAGTCTATCATTATCTACACTTAATAAGGTTTCTAAAGAATATTTTTAGGGCTGATTTGGTAAAAGAAAGCTTGGGTTTCAATGTTTTGAAAATAGGGGATGTGTTATAGCTCACTCCAGTAGCTCCTCTACTCCCTCGAGAAATCTGGCAGGTTAGGTTCAGAAGAGGTTTTTGGTCTTTGTCTCCATATTTTTGAGTGATTTTTTATCCTAATACCAACTAAACTCAATAAGGTTTCAAACGGCTCATTTTATAGATTTTTTTTATAACGAAAAGTCAGGGTTTCAAGTTTTGAAAGTAGGAAATTTTGCAGAGAACCCCCCTGTTCCCGGTAGACTGGCAAGATATGTTCAAACGGATTTTTATATTATTTTGCTCGTTATTTTTGGGTCATTTTTGGTTTTATCAATATCTAGATTCGATGAGGTTTCCAACGGTATCTTATATGTAATTTTGGAGTAGTGTAAGGGGGGTTTTCGAATTTTTCAAAGTGAGGCATGTACACTAAAAACAGCTACCCGAGAACAAAGCAATATTTTCAAACTTCACTTATTTTACAAAATCATCTAATTACCAACCCTAAGTTGGATGATCCAATAATCCCTTATAATCTCTAAGTTCAATCTTATAAGAAAAAAACTCAACCAAGCTCAATCAATCAATCATCACCTATATTCAATCAATATCATGAATCAAAACCAATCAAAGGAACAAAGATCCAAATGAAATCCATGGGATATATATATATATACCTGAAATTTGACAACTACCTAGCTGAAACAGAGAGAGGAACATGGGTTTTGAGATGAGGGAGAGATGGGAGTGAGTGAAAAACAACAAATTCTTGCAAGCTTTAATGACTAATAAGAGAGGTTGAGATTTACACCTGAAATTTGATGGCTGCCTAGCTGAAAAATGGAGAGAGGAGTTGGGAGATGAGAGAGAGGCTAGGGTTGAGGTTAGAAAGAGATGGGAGAGAATGAAAATTAAAGGGGTGTCTCCCAAACCAAATGAAATGCAGATTTTAATGAAATGAACATGAGATTCATTTGTCATTTTTCAATTTGTTTTATTTTATTCAATTAACTTGGTGGAAGACTAATTTGGGTATATAAAATACCAAAATATCATTTCTTGGAACTGATAAAATATTTTTGATTGAGAGGGAAGTCTCAAATTGGCGGAAAAACGTCTAGCGATTGAAGTTATTTCTCAAAAATGTTATAAAAATATTTATTGATAAAATTAAGAGTTTAAAGATTTAATCAGGAAAATTTTCTTATTTTGATATTTAATTAGAGAATTTCCAATTGCTAAATCATAATATTTTTACCATTTAAAATTTTTTGGACAATAGCTATTAAAGTCGTTTAAAACCGCACTAGGTTTTAAACTTTGAAACTAAGGGTTTAAAACTAAAGGTTTTTAATAAATTTGGGCAGAAATAAAATTTGGAAACGAATAATTTCTTTGCCAAGAAATTTCGACAATAGAGAAAATTAGAAATTTTCGAATTGAAAGACAATACATTTTTGGATGGAAAGAAAATTATTTAATTAAGATTAAGGGAATTTTCAGGGTGCTACATCTCCAGTTTCTCCTTGACTTGATAAAGGAATCCTCTTCATGTCACTTTAAGAATGAAGATAGGAAAAAATTGGATGCTTCCAAAAAAAAAACTTAAAGACAAATAGGTTCTAGAAGCTCAGAGTAAAAAGCATAAACATTTGTATTCTGATGTTACTGACTTCAAAGATAAACGCATGGATAGGAGGTCGCATAATAGTAAATGCTCTAAAATATCTGTTGATTATCACATGACTCTTGCGGAGAAAAAAGAGGCTTGTGGGTGTTTACAGTTTACACTTCTCATAAGAAATTCATTAAAGATGTCCAAAAAGGATTTGAGATCCCCAACCTCCATTTTGATATAAATTTTTCCCGTCCTCCTCTAACTCTTGACTAGAAAGTCTCTGTAGATAATTCGACTGTGCATACTCGACCTAGTGATGTTTTGTTTAAGCGATACAAAGAGTTCAATTGCTTTGAGATCATATTTCTCTTAATAACATGAATATGGGATGCTTGGAGGAATATGGTGCTTATGCCTTGATGTGGGCATTTGTTATTATTATTATTTTTTTTTTTACTATTCTTTTGCTATTCATCCTCCAACTTTAGAATTACGTTGTAGTTCTTTTCAAGCTACTAATTTTCACTTCAAATGTCTCTTCAATAAGGGTGAGCAAAATTATCCATTAACCGAAAAAAATCGATTAACCGACCGAACCAAACCGAATTAACCGAACCGTTTTATCTAATAAAATTTTGGTTTGGTAAACGGTTAATATTTTTTAGATTTTCGGTTAATTTTTTGGTTCAGTTAATTTTTCGTCCAAAATCGATTTTTAACCGAATTCACCGAAAAGTGATAAAATTAATTTTTTGTTAAATTTTTTTCAACTAATTTTTATATTAAGTTTTTTTTCAACTAATTTTTCATTAAATTTTTTTCAACTAAGTTTTTTTTGAAAAAGATAATTTATAATGTGATGTTTATATATAATATGTAATAAAGATGGACTATGAATTTGAAATACTTATATATAAGTTATAGATGGTATAACTCCAATTTGGTATTCTTAAACAAAATTAAAATAAAAATAAAAATAGAATTTTGGTTAATTGGTAAATTAACCAAACCGAACCGAATATTCTGGGTTAATTCGGTCGGTTAACCGAAAATTTCGATTTGGTAAACGGTTAAGATTTTTTCAAAAATTTCGGTGAATTAACCGAAAATTTTGGTCGGTTAATTTACCAAACCGACCGACGCTCACCCCTACTCTTCAACGTGCCAGTTGGATGGGTGCATTCTACGCTTGTGAGCAAGAAGTGAGTAGATTGAGGGAGAAGAAGTTTGAGCTTGGGGACAATTTAAAGTCCCTCCAAGATGCTTGGGATCAAGAAACCGTCTCTCATAAAGAAAAGTTGCTAGATTGTGAGCATAAGATTTATGGTTTTGTGTAGAAATATCAACAACTTGTTTATAAAAAGAAGAAGCCTGTGAGTGTGGCCTAATTGATGCAACGAAACGATTCCTTAAATCCTTTGAATACTGTGATGAACGTAAACTAGCTCAACTGGACGGAACTTGTGCTTTTATGAAACTAACCAACTTTCAAGGACTTATGGGTGAAAAGGCTGCTGAGTACAGGTTCTTAGCTTTTATGAAGTGTAAAGCTTAGATCCATCATTTAAATGGTTTTAAAGATGGATTCAAAACTAATGAGTTAGACCCACCAAAATTGCGAATTTGCAAAATTATGCTCCTAATGAGGAGGTGGATGTTGCCCAAGCTAAAGATGAATTTGCCATATTAGCGGGAGAAGATGAAGAAAACAATGGATATAGGTTAGACCAATAGAGTCCTAATGTTATATTGTTTCTTTTGTTAATATTTGGAGGTCTATTAGGGGATGCTATTGTGAATTGACTTTCAGTCAAAATATAAGCTATAATGTGCATTTTGGGCCGTTAATAAAATATTTCGATTTTTCGCTTTTCACTTTTTTTTTGGTCGTGATGACCTTGGATGTTTAACTATCCTAGCTAACTTGTTTGTGCATTATCATTCTCTTTTCTTCCCTCTCTCTTTTCTGAATTTGAGGTCACTATGACCTCAATTAATTATCTTTTTTCTTCTAATTATAGTGCTTACTAATCATTTCTAGCTATAAGGGTCGACAAGCCCTCTTTTACTTTTGTAACTTTCAAATAGATATTATATTTTATTTATTTATTCAGGTAATTATACTTTTATAGATTTTCTGAGTATGTGGGTCTTAGAGATCTTGCTGGTATTTTCCTTACACTAATTTATATTTGTATTTTGTTTTCCCAGATATTGAGATCCTGATAACCCCTCTCAATAATCTTCTCTAGATTGATTTATGTATATCTTTTTTAGATTTTGAGGTCTTGGTAACCTCATTAACTTATATTTTTCAAAGAACTTTATACTCATCTTTCTTCATATTTTGTTAGGTGTTCATGATCTCATTATTTGTTTTAGGTAACTTTATATTAATCTTTTTCAAAATTTGGAGGTTTTGTTGACTTTATTGACTTATCTTTTTTAGATAACTTTATATTCATCGTTTTTAGATTTTTGATATTTTGGTGACTTCATTGACTCATCTTTTTTAGACAACTCTATATTCATCTTTTTCACATTTTGGGGGTCTTGGTGAACTCATTGAGTTATCTCTTTTTAGATAACTTTATATTAAACTTTTTAAAATTTTTAAGGTCTTAGTGACTTCATTCACTTGTATTTTTCAGATAACTTGACACTTTCATATATTTCTGACTCTAAGGTCATTGTGATCTTGATAATTTATCTATTAAACTAGAACTACAACAATTAAGAAATATAGAAGCAAATAGGGCCTTTCATTAATGGACTCGGCCGCTTATTTTTATCTTCATCACTTAGAAGATAAGCTCCATGCTTCGTGACATTCATCACCTTATATGGCCCTTATCAATTAGGGTCCAACTTTCCTACATATTTGGAGACTTTCACCTTTTTCAGGACTAGATCTCTGACTTGAAAATTTCTAACCTTGACTTTTTATTCTACATTCTAATCTTGACATTTTGACATTATTGGATTTTCACCTTGGCCCTATCTCAAGCTTCCTTAATGACCTTTAATTTAAAGGACCTCACGTCTTGGTTTGCTTCCTCGTCATAATTTAAGATCCTCAGAATTGGTTCTCCAACTTCTATCGAGACCATTACTTCAGATCCATACACCAAACAAAAGGGGGTCTCTCTACTTATGGATCTTGGGGTAGTGTGGTGTGCCTACAAGACCACTGAAAGTTTATCAGCCTAATAACCTTTTGCTTCCGTCAATAGAGTCTTTAAATGTTCCAAAATTATATAGTTTGTGACCATGATTTGCCCATTCACCCTGGAATGCTCTAGTGATGTAAAATGCTTTTCGATTTTAAGCTCTTCGCACCAACCTAAATTTTTTTTTCCTTGAAATTGAGTCTAATTATCAGAGACCAAGACTCTAGGATCCCAAATTTGCTTATAATATTTTTACAAATAAACTTTATTACTTCATTCTCAGAAATTTCTTTGAAGGGCTTTGCTTGTACCCACTTGGTAAAATATTCGATTGGTACTATAATGAACTTCTCTTGACCTCTACTAAGAGGTAAAGGCCCCAATATGTCCATTCCTCATTGATAAAAGGAAAAGGCAATACCAATGGCTTTCGTTGATGACTCAGGTTAGTGTGTCAAGTTGCCATATAATTGGCATCTTTCACATTTTTGGATCATGTTTACAACATCTTGTTACATAGTTGGCCCGCTTGACATTTAGAGCTAATGCATGACTTTCTAAATGGTTTCTATAGTTTCCTTCATGAATTTTATACATCACATACTTAGCCTTCTTGGTCCAAGGCTTTTCAATAGTAGCCTTCAAACAATCCCCTATAAAGTTCTTTATCTACTAAGGCAAACTTGCTAGCCGTGAATTTTAAGCACTTTGCTTCTTTCGGATCTTGAGAAAATTTACTTCTTGCCAAGTATTTTATACATCGACTTTCCACAAACCTTTTGTCAATTGCATTACCTTTATTTTCATATCAAGGTCAAGCTTGATTTTTCTACCACAAGTATTGTGAGTTCCCATTTTTTTCTTATCCCTTGGGTTGCGCCCCCAAACTTAGATAGTGCATCATCCCTCTCAATTTCCTCTCTAGGATTTGGTAGAGTTCACAAAATTCAAAGTTTCTCATCAAGTCTTTACCTATTTTCAAGTAATTGAATATGGTCGGTTCTCTTGTTTCATACGTTCCTTGGACTTATACAGCCACTAGTTGAGAGTCCGTATATATGTTCATTCTTGTCACTTTGAGTTTTGTAGCAATGTTGAGACCCATGACTAAGGCTTCATATTCTGCTTCAGTGTTGTCACTTCAAAGCCTAATTTTGTAGGATACTCCATTTCAACTACATTAGGTCCTTGAAGAAAGATTCCAACCCCTCATTAGTGGGACCTAGCAAACTTGTCTACATGTTTCATATTTTTGAGTTACTTTGACAATAAAGTCTACAAATATATGAGGTTTAGTCGAGATCCTACTCCGATACTCGATCTTGAACACTCCGAGCTCTACTGCCTATTTTAATAATCTCTCTAAAGCATCAAGTTATGAAAGCACTTGCCTCAAAAGGTGGTACATTAAGGTAATTATCTTATGAGATTGGAAATAAGGTCTTAATTTCCTTGCCGCCGTGAACATAGCCAATGCCAATTTTTTTATTTCTAAATATTGGACCTTCGCACCTTGTAAGGTTTTGCTGACATAATATACAGGGATTTGGACCCGTCTTTTCTTTTTTACGAAAATTGCACTAACTCTACCTCTAAAACTATCAAATACAAGTATAGCAGTTCTATTGGGACGGGTTTTGTTAGCAAAAAAAGGTGAGGTGAAATCGACCTTGAGATCTTGAAAAGCTTTTCCAATAAAGTCTAAGAAGATCTTTCCAAATCTTGTTAATAATTTGAAGAATTGCAAATTTTTGTCACGTGATCGTGAAATGAACCTGTTAAGTGAAGCGATCCTTCTTGTTAGCTTATCCACATCTTTGATTGCCTTGGATTAGGTTATATCTAATATAGCTTTGATCTATTTGGAACCGGCATTTACACCTTCTTCACTAATTAGGTATCCTAAAAACTTTCCATCTCTAACTCCAGCTGTGCATTTATTTGGACTCAACTTCATTCCAGATTTACGCATGATGTGAAATGATGCCTTTAAATGACTCAGGTGATCCTCATCCATTAAGTCTTTTACTAGCCTATACTCAACATAGACCTCCATTGTATTTGCAATAAGGTCCTCAAACATGTTATTGCCAACCTCTAGTATATCTTTTTGAGCCCAAAGGGCATTACATTATAATATTAAATCCTTGTTTAAACCACAAATGAGGTCTTGCTACTATCCTTACCAGCCATGAAAACTGGAGATAGGTCTAGAATGCGCCCATTATACTAACTAATGCACACCTTGTAATCGAATCCACAGTAGGTCAATTTTGGGAAACGAATGGCAGCCTCTAGAACAAGGTTATTTAGATCCATAAAGTTAGTGCATGTCTTCCATTTTCCACATGGCTTTGGAACTACTACTATATTTGCCAGCCAATCTGTGAACTGAACTTGTACGATGTATTTAGCATTCAACAGCTTGTTTACTGCTTCTCAATCACCTCGTTTAATAGGTTTCACATCAGGGTCCATGTTCAACTTGTGTACAATCCCCTCAAAGTCAACCCTTTGAAATTTGATACCTTCTATGCAAAGATGTTTGCTTGTCTCTTAAGAAATTGATTATCATCATCTCCATGCTCGACATCATGCTTGACCCATCCTAATAGATTTTCCTTGTGCCCTGAGGCCAAGTCAATTACCTTTTGATCCTTAGTGGTCACAATTTTTGTATCTTCTACATTCTTTTTCTTACTATATCTCTCTTCTTCAAATAATAAATTTTTGAGGTCAGTAGATGATCTAATCTCCTTCTTGGTTCCTTGTCCTTTTTTTAACCTCTTTCTTTATGAAGGAGTTTTGATAACACTCTTGAGCTTCATTTTAGTCTCCTATGACGTTACCCACTTTATTCTCGATGGCAAATTTCATTTTGAGATGGTAGGTAGATATTATTACTTGAAACATGTCCTGATCTCCCCAAAATCGCATTATATGCTGAAGGTGTATTCATTACTAAGAACTTCATCATTGTTGTTTTCCTACGTGGTGCCGCTCCTTCTAAAGCTGGGAGGTTAATCATTCCTATTGGTGTGGCCTTAGCCCCTCTAAAGTTGGCCAGAGACATGTGGATTAGTTTTATGACAGTTACATTAAGGTTTATTCTCTTCAGTGCTTTTAGGAAAATTATGTCCACTCAACTTCCATTCTCTACCAAGACCTTTTTAGCTGTGAAATTTGCGATGTCCATGGTGATCACTAAGCGGTCAATGTGAGGCATTATCACTGATTGCATGTCTTGCTCATAAAAAACAATGTTGGGTTAATCCTCAATTTTAAGTACCTCTCTAATTTTATCTTTGGTACTTAACTCTCTAACATATTTCTTTCTCCTCTTGAGATTGGTCCCTCATGCTATTGTGTTTATCATGCCTATCTTTGGTAAATTGTCACCTATTTGTTCTTTAGGTCTCTCTTCCCTCTGTTTTAGTTGTTTTGGAAGTTTTTCATCTATGTTTTGAAACCTATAGCTCTTCTTATCATCTTCCTTAAGACCTCGAGAACTTGCTTCTTTGAAATATACTCTTTGAAATAGTCTCACTATATCAACATTTCTATCTCATCTTTGAGCTGAAAATGATCGTCTGTATGATGACCCTATCCTTGTGAAAATGATACTACTTTTTTTTTTTTATTCCAATTCATCTTAGCTAGCGTGTCCCTAGCTTTCTTTGGCAATTGAAAAAGATAGGGATATTCAATTAGCATAAGTGCTTGAGCTCACATCATTGCAGGTGGGGTATAATATTGATCCTTTTCTTTGAATGGCTATTTGTCTTTCCCAGACTTAGCCTTCATCTTCTGTTCTTTTTTTTCTTTTTCGGACCTTGTGTTTGTCAAGCTCATGCCCAGCTTTTTCATCGTATTAAACTCCTCTTAGTTGGTATATTTCTTTTTTAGTTGATTTCTTGAAAATTTTGACTTGAAGTTTCTCGGTTGCAAATTATTCAGCAGGATTCCAACAACTAGATCCATCGTAAGATCTTGTACCAACAAGGATTTAGTATTGAATCTATCTATGAACTCTCTTAAAGGGTTATCCTCTTTTTGCTAATTAAGAATTGATGGGTGTAAGGTCTCGTTGCCTTCTTTTGCTAGTGAATTGATAAGCAAATTTTCTCACCGTGTATAATTCACTATAGTTCCAAGCACCAAATCCATGAACTATTTATCTAGCGCATCATCCAGTACGGACACAAGGGTCTGAGCCTTTTGTGCATTGCTTACAATATATTAAAAAAATAATTCTCTCATTTTTATTCACATGCCTCGAAGGATCTCTAATTCTATTATATGTTACAAGTTAGGAACTCTAAGGTTATTGGGCCATGTCCAGCTATGATCTCATCGCAAAAATGGGATTTGTTTTTTTTTTTTTCCAAATCAAACATATCCCTTTCTAAGTTCTCCATGCCTCGCCTCAGTTCATCAAACTTCCTACTCAAGCGTTCAAACTCACAACTAATCACATTGACCTTCTGCCTCCAGAACACAAGTCGAGACCTCTGTACTAACAGCTCTTCCTATGCCATTCTTCAATTTAGTTGGTTATGAATTTTATCACAATTGGGGCTTTGATGAAGTGACCTATCCTTATAAATCGGTTGACGATGCTTGTTTGTAGGATCCTTGGGTTGCGCTGTTCTGCTCACCACGTCCTCGAAGTCAGCCATCCCTTTAACAACCTTTTCTTTGTTCTTCTGACCACCAACAACCTGTATGGGAGCTTCAAGGAACAATCGTTTCGATGCCATGGGTGGCATATTCTGTGGGGCATGAAGATGAGTCTAAGCTTGAATGTATGAGGATTCGACCATAAATTTCCTTTGCATTTCAAGAAACATTGCCTCTTATTGTGATTTTGACATTTGAATAATCACATCTAGAGATAACACTAAGCTCACTAGTTCCTGGGATCTTGTTCTCAAATCCTTGTGGTGGTGTGAGAGCAGAGTCCTCAACCCCCTTGCCCTTATCATATGCTATAATAGAACACTCCAAACACACCTTACGACTAATGTCTTTCTCACTGAAGGAGCCAAAAAATAAGTCCTTTAGGTCAATATAATTGTACTCGCTATGACCTCCCTTTGTCATACTGTAACGCCCCAGATTTCAGTGCATTCCGCTCCGAAATCCGGAGTGTTACTTGCTTACGAAACTTAACTAAAACCATAAACAGAAATTCCAAAACACAATTTCATAACTTAACGATTCAAATGTTCCGAAATTACAGGTGAAAAATTTCCAAAATTCATTACAAAATCCAAACTTCAAGCCAAACTACCTGTAGTTCAAATGGGAACCAACTAAACCAAAATATTACATACGAAGATCCTAACTATTACAAGCTGACAATCTATGCATTTTTAACAAATCATAAATCTAAACGTTCGACATGCCAAGATACATGCTTATATGCATAATTCCAAAATGAGTGCTATATGCTAGCATGGAGCTTCAGTCAGTCAGTCCACAGCCTAAGAACCTACATGATGTTTATGGAATCATGAATCCACTGACTGGAGTACAAGATTCAACGAGGAACATATCAAGAACGAAAATCATAAATGTGACTTCATATAATATCTCAAAACAACGGAACGAACAGAACAAACGGGTATCATAAATCATATGTCACATTCATGTCAAGAAAGCTTATAAGGCTGATTCAAACGTTTGGTGGATCTGTTACCCTTATAACTCTAACATATAACATACATATACTCCTTATCCCTCATTTTTGCTTCTCCAAGCCGTCGCTCAAGGAGAGCCATACAATATTCGAGACATAGTCGCCGCAGCATGCTCGATCACGAGTCTCAGGAGTGACTCTTCGGAATCCTACCTCTAGAATCCCTCTGATTTATCCAACATACAAGAATTCCCAAAGGCTCAGATTGTCGACCCGATATCGCCCAATTCGATACTCTTGAAAATTCCTAGGGCCCAACATTCATACGTTCATATAGGTTTGGAACAAACTGAACATATCAGAAACATATCGGAATCATATAGCCTCTTCGGGCATATTTTCAATTGGCCGCTCATATCGAACAAATGATTTAGAATTTGGCCATTCATATCATTCAAACGGTTCGAAATAAAAACAAACGGAACATATCAGAAACACATGGCCACAATGGCTCATATCAAATGAACGGATCAAACATACGAATTGAGTTTGAATCTTGGACTTAGAGATATTACTTAGAAGTCTAAAGCACCTTTAAAGGAGTGAAAATGAAATCAATCAGTAACAAACGTAATTTTTGAAATTCATTTGATTCGAATTTGAATTAAAGAAGTAATCGTTTTTGAAAATTTCAAATCATTGAAATGAGGTAGAAAATGGGTTTAAAATAACAAAAGAAGTCAAGAAACGAAGTTTGGAATCTGACCTAGGCACGTCAGCGCTCAAAAACGGGTGCGCTCGCGCCGAATGGCATAAATTCACTAGTTTGTGCGCGACCACGGTACTGTTCACGGCGCGGTCGCGCGCGTAGTAAATTTTTTTTTTTTTTAATTTCTGGGAATTTTTCATAATTTTTCCTACAACTTTTGTAAAGCATGTTCTATAAAATTCTAAGCCTAACCATTTTTTAAAAAATTAAAGAAAGTAACTAACCTTAATTTTTCAAAAGTGATAAGTCACTTCTTTTTCTTTCATTTTTATTTCAAATCTGCCATTGTTGTTCCAAATACACATCGTTGAGATATTCTTAGATGTAATAACATTTATAAATCTTATTTTTTTTATTTTGAGAATTTTCGAAAGATCGTTTTCAAGTCGAAAACACGATTTTAGTCCATATCTCACGTTTTAAATCGTTCTTAGTTCATTATCCCTCTTAGTCCAAGGTCCATTGTTCAAAACTCGATCCAAAGCATATGTATAGATGTCAAGAGAATTTCTTAAGCTTTAGGTTTACATGATCATGGAATAGGACTTATCAACGGCAAAGAACAATAACGGTAACAACATAAGCTCATAATATTTCAATGAAGATCAAGATAAACAATAGCTCATGTTTATTCATTCAAGGAGAGAACTAGAAACATATGCTCATAAGAAGATCAAGGAAGCCATAAGTTTTACCTCTTGTAGCTAAATCCTTATATATAGGCAAGAGTTTCAAGCTTAGTCTCCAATACCTATAACCATATTCACATGTTCATGTCAAGTTCTCTATAACATACCATTACATTAACCATGTTCAAATCACTAAGCTTCAGAAGCTTACCAAGTGCTAGAGTGAGAGTTCACACACACAATAATCTCTCCTTAAAGCCGTAATCGATTTTTGAGAGAAAGAAAAAGATGCAAGTGAAGTT
>JACFYI010001445.1:377774-394399 GCA_014898755.1 Handroanthus guayacan | reverse complement strand
TTCTCCTCCCCAACCGATGTGGGATAAGCCCTACCTTCAGCAGGGATCTTACATGAATCATAGCCTAAATCCTTTAAGAATCCTCATATGTGCAATTCAGATCTAAGGAGAGAAGATCTACCTTGATCCAAGCAAGAAATGTGCACGGCCAAACTCTCCTCAATGTGATCCGAAACTTGAGTTTAATCTTTAATCAACCTCTTGAATCCATACCTCTAATGTTGATCCACTCTTTCTCTTTGAATTGTCACTCTAGTTTTTGTTTGAAAAAAAAAAAAAACTAAAAATGAACTTCAATAGTGATAGAGAGAGAGAGAGAGAAGTTGAAGATTAGGAGTGAATTTTAGATCCAAAATGTAGCTGCAAATTGATGTGGAGAGTGGTGGTTTTTGTGGTGTTTAAAATGTGAAGTAGGGGGCTATTTATATCCCACTTGGCATGCTTAGTTGACAACATATTTTGGGAGAAAGAATCTATATTCTTCTCTTCAAATATCATTGGTTCACTTGGCATCCAAGTTAGATATATCCATGTAGTATTTTAATTAACATTTAACTAAATGGTCATATGGTCTCCAACTAGTTATAAGTACCAATTGAAATTTCCTTCCTAATTAAATTCTTCTTCTTGGATTAATTAAATTTATCTATTGAAATTAATTAAATTAAATTAATAATTAATTTAACTACAATAATTTGACTCCTCAAAGTACTCTATCCAATAAGACCCATTTTAACGTTGGTCAGACCTTTTGACTTTTAGTCAAAATTCTTCTTCCTTTGCCTAAATTTAATTTAGGCAATTTTTTCTAATCTAATTAGAAAATTTCCATTAAATTTATCTCGCGACTTATTTAAGGAAAACATATAACCCATTAGGTTCATCAATTAGTTAGAAACTTTTATGATGTACGATTAATTAAACACTATAATTAATTACTCATGGAATTAATCTCTATTAATTTAAGAGTACCTAATCTCCATAATCGATGTTTAACCACAAGCCTATGGAGCCCTTTTAATTGGTGAATTAATTATGGAGCAAACCTCACCTACCCGCATGTACCATGCAAATATGATTTTTTCATTTTCCATCTCCCAATTATAGCCTAAGGTTAAGATATTTTTAGCTCCTCTAATAGCCCAGTAACTATACTTTTATTCTTAATGATCAATTCGTTTGTGAATTTGATTTTGAAAACTCCTTTCCAAATCAACACATCACCTTGTGTAAGGATTTTTTTGAATTAAGTCATCATGAAAAATATAGGAGATTTTCTCATTCATTAAGATGAGAAAACAGATCCTTTTTTGGAACTCACAAACCTCTATGCGTAAATAGCTTATACCAAACATGCATCTCATGCGATCCGTTTGAAAGTGGTCGAGACATACATTAAACAACAAGGACCTACCAGAACGTTACCATAGTCCTTCATGTCTAAAGACTAATAATATGCACTATCGTAAGATAAAGAATATTTCATCATCGAATGCCACTATGATTATCTCATGAATTTCTCTATGTTGGGTCTTTAGTGAACTTATTCTACAACAAGCACACACTATCATGCACCATGTCTACTACATCAATTGTTCATAAAATGGGACAATAATTTAACTCGTTGAATTATGTATCGTTAGTACAAGTCTATCCGAATCTAAAATTTCCTCCTATCAAAGATTCAATGACGTGAAACATTTAAGATTAGGACTTCTAAAGACTAATTTCATGATCACCACCATATGCGCGACCTAGCCCCATAGTCTTATATGATCTAGAAGACTTCTTTCATATTTATTGTTGATAAGATAATATCAAAAAATATGAAGAAGATGGCCATATCATTCAGATTGAAAAAATAAGATCGTTTACACACAAACAGTTTGATAAGCCAAAACCTATTCGCTGCTGGCACTACTCTAACAATCTTCTACTTGCCCAAAAGCCAATTATTCTTAGCCTTTAGGCCCATCTTCTCAAGATGTCTCTCAAAGACTTTCTTAGTGGATTTGCTTTATTCTATTCTGAGATAGCTCGTTCCACTCTAACATCGCCTCTATCAATGATCTCTTGGATCAAGTGATAACGCCTCATGCTGTGCTTATATTGTTGATGAGATCTCAATTCCTTTGCTTGAGCAATGGCACCGTTGTTATCAAAAAAGACCACAATTGGCTCCGCTATGCTAGGAACTACATCTAACTCTTGGATGAAATTTTTTATCCAAACACTCTCCTTTGCAGCGTGCAATGCTGCTATGTATTCTGCCTCAGTGGTTAAGTCAATGGTGGTTTTTTACTTGGAACTTTTTCCCATGCCGCTATTAAGATAAAATATAAATCCAGAAATAGATTTATTGTCATCTATATCGGATTGGAAACTAAAACCCTTAGACCCTTCAACTCTCTACCGCCGTAAACAAGAAATAAGTCCGTAGTTCTTCTTAAGTACTCAAGGGTTGTTTTTACGGTGCTCCAGTGACTCTCATCGGGATTGGATTGAAAATGGCTCGTAACGCTTAGAGCATATGCCACATCTGATTTCGTACATAGCATCGCATACATTATGTTTCCAATAGTGAACACATAAGGTATGTTAGATATCTTACATCTCTCTTCTTCTGTCTTTGAGGCCATAGACTTAGAAAGATATAGCTCACGTCTCATAGGTAGAAGTCCTCTCTTGGATTCCTGTATACTAAACCTTTTTAGTATTTTGTCTATGTACGATATTTGGGAGAGACCCAGTATCCTTTTTTATCTATCTCTATAGATCCGAATTTCTAACACAAAAGATGTTTTTTGTAAATCTTTCATGAAAAATTGCATAAATTAATGAGAAGAATGCCATCTATATAAGGTACCAAAAATTGAATGGAACTTCCACTAGCCTTCTTGTATACATGGTTCATACACATTTTTGAGAAAGTCAAACTCTTTGATAGTCTCATCAAAATATATGTTCCAATTTTGGGATGCTTACTTAAGACCATAGATGGACCTTTGGAGTCTGCAAACCATTTTCTCACTCTCACTAAATATAAAGTCTTTCGATTGCTCCATATAAATTTCTTTGTCAATGTTGCTATTGAGAAATGTGGTCTTTACATTCATTTGCTATATCTCAAAGTCGTAATATGTAACTATGACAAGCATAAGTTTAATGGATTTAATCATAGCTACAGGCAAAAAGGTTTATTCAAAGTCCACTCTTGGCCTTTAAGTGTATCTTTTTGCCACTAATCTAGCCTCATAGGTCATTACCTCTCCATTTTCTCCAAGCTTTTGCTTATAGATCTACTTGCAACAGACGAATATTATACCCTCTAGTGGATCTATTAAGGTCCATACTTTATTAGCGTGCATAGAGTCCATTTTCGCTTGTGGGATTGTTTGATCATTACGAACTTCATCAAGTTCGACAGCAATACCTTTTCTATCTAGTAAAAATTCTCTTTCTAAAAAGGTAGCGTTTCTTAAAACAAACACCTTTTATTCCAAGTGATCATAAAAGTAATAATCCATAAACTCTCTTGGGTATCCTGCAAACTTGCACAAGGTGGATCGATTATCCAACTTATCTCCATCTAAATGCTTCACATAAGCAAGAGAACCCCAAATCCTTATTTAAGGGTGCTTTGTCATACCATACCTCATATGGATTTTAGGCACTGACGATTATTTATTCATCGTCAACCCACTTTATAATCGGATTGTGTGTGTTTTCAGCATCAGTTGGGAGTACCATCAAGAATATAAGTATGTTTTTTGGAATTAACAACAATTTTAAGGTTTCTTAGCAAATCATGGTAGTTCGGTCCAATCAATTTGTTAGTTTCGAAAATTATAGCGAGCAGGTTCTTAGCCATTTTAGTAGAGTTTTCATAAATATCTATACAAGCATTGAAGAGAATATTAAAATCTATTTTATCCAATGTTATTACAAATATATGGTCATGGTCTTTAAGGATATTTTATACCTCTATTATTTTATCAAATTCTCCACCCTCTTAGAGAATTCAGGAAATCATACTTCCTAGTGAGAATTAAGACCCCAAGACATCAATAATACACTCACGACTCGTGAGATATTTATTATTAATTCTAAGGCAGGTAACAATTACCAATTATATCTTATACAATTTTTAATTTTATTTTGCCTCATTTTTCACATATATCCACAACTCGTGAGAAATCTACATTACTAAATGTTAAGTTCATAATCCACCAATCACACCTTTTAGTTATTAAGTGTGTAATGTTCCATGACTCGTGAGACAATGTCACACCTTAAATACCAAAAGTGTCATCTCTGGTTTAAGAAATAAACATATATTTCTATAATCAAAGTGCTTTACGACTCGTGAGACAGCACTTCAATACAGCACTTCAATCAAAGTAGCATCCTATGTTTAAATCTATTGGTGAAAGACATGGATAATTAAACTCCTTTAATTTAATCCATTTCAAACTTAATTTTTGAGAAAATACTTAGACAGTCTAATTGAGAGATTTTATACTTGAAAGATCTCATCATTTAATGACTTATTTAGGTCTTTTAGCCCGCACATGCATCAACACGCATTCATAGGATAAGGAAAGTATAAATAAATAAAATCTAGCATGCTCCCAGGGTGGATAATCGTGAGCCTTTTCTAAATAATGCATTTAGAGCCATTAGTACGTTACTTAGTGATTTAGGTAAGTAATTAAAAGCGTAGATCTAATCTATTATATGTACATCACCAAGCATACATGGCCTTCATGTCTTGAACTCCTTCATCTTCTTTAATCTTGATTACACAATATACAATGCATACATGGTCTTGAATCAAAAAGAAGAAAATCTCACCATCGTAATTCTACTCTCATTACAAGGTGGAAATGAAGCATGCAAGTCCTATTTAATTACAAATCCAATCAATAAATTAAATTATTAAAACCATTTTTATGAGGTTCATGATTATCCCATACATTTATTCAACATCACATATTCGTTATATCAATACAAGAAATTAATAAACCAGGCACAATTAAGTGTTTATCCCATGAACGTAAAATTCAACATCAACAAGTGCACCATATGCAACAAGAAGACAATATGAGCTTGTCCATTGCATTTACTCAATTAAAAATGGAATTCGACTTAATTTTAAATCATCTAATGATTAAAAATCACAAACATCTTGGAGATGATTTAAAAACATAAATATAGATCAAAGTGCATTAAAATTTAGATCAAGCAACTTTTAAATGAAAGTTGTGGCATATTCACACCATGTTTTACACCATGATTCAAAAATATTTTAATGCACACTATTTCATGTTTTAAATCATTTTTTTGACTCTTAAAAGTTCCCAAAACCTTGAAGATGATTTAGAACGTCAAAGGAGATCAAAATACATCAAGAATTGGATCAAAATCCACCAAACGAAAAACATGGCAAATTATAAAACTTGATCGGCAGTTCGCAAAGATCAAAATTTATGGGCATTTTCTTTGATTTTTAAATCAATTATTTGACACTCAAAAGTCCCATACACATTGGGGAGAATATGTAAAAAATCAAAGAATACTAAAATACCACAAATTAAGGCATGAAATTTAAGCATGAATAGAGAGGCAGAATCTGTTTTTTAACGGCAAAACAGAACATGAGTTTGTTATTTTCCAATTTCATGCTATAATTTGTGTATTTTGATCCAGATCAATTTAGATCTAATCTAATATATGTATCCTGATCTCAATGAGTTTTAAACAAATTTAAAATCAACTTGATCTCATTAAGAAATCGAATTCCAAATCTAATCGACAAAGTACAACACAAGTTCATCATTCACTTACATTGAATCATAGGATCACAAGATCACAATATAGTAACAATTATAACATAATTCACATAAATCCAAGCACAAACAAAATCTAGTGACCTCCAATTCATTAGATTGAATCAAGATCACCAAATTCACATCAATTCATCACATGAATTAATGTTTTCAACGAATCTTAAAAACTACCTCATATGATTGGCTCGAATACCACTCGAAAGTGAAAGGTAGGCGTATATCAAAACAAAATGTAGCGGAATAAATTCAATATCACATTCACCAACATAAATCATAGCCTAAATTCTCAAGAATCCTTATCAAGAATCCTCATAGGAGCATAGAATTTAGATCTAAGGAGAGAAGATCTACCTTGATCCAAGTAAGGAATGTGCATGGCCGAACTCTTCTCAATGTGATCTGAAACTTGAGTTTAATCTTTGATCAATCTCTTGATCTATACCAAGCTTGAAGGATCCTCTCCAAAACTTGATCAACTCTTCAATCCACAACTTTTGATTCTCCAATCAAATGTAGATTCACGCCTTTGATGTTGATCCTCTCTTTTTTTCTTGAATTGTCACTCTACTTTTTTGTTAGAGAGAAAAACTAAATATGAACTTCAATAGTGATAGAGAGAGGAAAAAATTGAAGATCATGAGAGAAATTTGGATCCAAAATGTGGCTGCAAATTGATGTGAAGAGTCTTGGTTTTTGTGGTGTTTAAATGTGAAGTGGGGGACCATTTATACCCCACTTGGCATGGTTAGTTGGCAAGATATTTTGGAGGGAAGAATTTAAATTCTTTTCTTCAAATATTATTGGTCCACTTGGCATCTAAGTTGAATATATCCACTTTCATTTTAATTAACATTTAATTGAAGTGTCATATGGCCTCCAACTAATTATAAGCACAAATTAAAATTTTCCTCCTAATTAAATTCTTCTTTTGGGATTAATTAAGTTCAACTATTGAAATTAGTTAAATTAAATTATAACAATTAATTTAACTAAAATAATTTGGCTCGTCAAATTACTATATCCAAAAGGACTCACTTTGACTTTGGTCAAATATTTTGCCTTTTAGTCAAAATTCTTCTTCCTCTGCCCAAATCTAATTAAGCGATTTCCTCCACTTCAATTAAAAATATCGATTAAATTCATCTCGTGACTTATTTGAGGAAAGCGTGTTACCCATTAGGTTTATCAATTAATTAGATATGAGCTCGTAACTTTTACGATTTATGATTGATTAATCACTCATAGAATTAATCTCTATTAATTCAAAAGTACCTAATCTCCACAGTCGATGTCTAACCACAAGCATATGAAGCTCAATTTATTGGTGAATTAATTATGGTATAAACCTCACGTACTTATACGCATAGTGCAAATACGCTTCTTCTATTTTTTATCTCCCGATTGCGGCCTAAAGTTAAGATATTTTTCACGTCCCTAATAATCCAACAACTATGCCTCTTTTCTTAATAATCGATTTGTTTGTAAATTCAACCTTGAAAATTTCTTTCCAAATTAACACACCATCTTGCGTAAGGATTTTCTTGAATCGAGTTATCATAGAAAATATAGGAAATCTTCTCATTTATCAAGACAAGAAAATGGATTCTTTCTTAGAACTTACAAATCTTTATGCGTAGATAGCTTATACCCAACATGCATCTCATGTGACCCGCTCAAAAGCGGTCGAGATACACATCAAAGAATAAGGACCTACCGTAAGGTTGTCAGGGTCCTTCAAGTCTAAGGACTAATAATATACACTATTGTAAGATAGAGAATGTTCCATCACCGAATGCCACTACGACTATCACATGAATTTCTCTATGTCGGGCCTTTAACGAACTTATTCTCTAACAAGTACCCACTAACATGCACAAATGTCTGCTACATCAATTGTCCATGAAACAGGACAATAATTCAACTCCTTGAATTATGCATCGTTAGTACAAATTTATCCGAACTAAGATGTTCTTGTGTCAAAGATTCTATAGCTTGAAACATTTGAAATCAAAACTTCTAGAGACTAATCTTATGATCACCACCGCATGCGTGACCTAGCCTTATAGCTTTATATAATCTAGAGGACTTCTTCTATATTCACTATTGATGAGACAATATTCGAAAACTATTGTTTCTAATACAATATTATTTTTCTAATATGAATAGAATGACCATCTCCATCTAATCCATGTTATATTTCTACAAATGCATTAGGATGAAATCCTTGAGATCACATTAGACTGTAGGGCTTGGTTACACATATGATGGTAATAATAAAATAAGTCCTTATAGTAGTGATCTTGAAATATTCTAAGTCATGGAATTTAAGATACGAGGACATTTTAGATTCAGATAGACTTGCGTTAGTGAAGCATATAGCAAAGAGCTACAGTTTGCCTTGCTCTATAGGCAAATGATGTATTGATATTGGTGCATGTTAATGGTTGTTTGTTAGAAAACAAGACACTGAAGGCTTAATTAGAGAAATCCATAAGATAGTAGGAATGGTTTGTCATCAATGGTATTTTCTCTAATTTACGATAGTGTATATAATTAGTCTTTTGACTTGAGGTTCCATGGTTAATTTGTGTATAAGCTTTTAAGCTGTAATAAATAACTTGACTTTGTAACAAGTCATAAGAGGAGTTTATTAGGCTCATTCCATGACACAAAGGAACGTGAGTTCTAATAAAGGATCCATTTGCTCCTCTTATAGAATGAGTTGATTTCCTATGGTTTTCTATGATGCTTAGTTCTCAAAATCTTTACGCAAGGTGAGTTGATAATCTGAAAAGTCATTTTAAAAAATAAGATCAAAACAAATCATCATTAAGAATGGAATCATAGCTACTGAGGTTATTAGTATCGGAATAGTTACTGTTCACAGCACATATCATGGCCAATGTTACTGTTCATACGCTGTTGCCGAGTGACCATACTGTAGGGTGATTTCGGATCGTGTAGTGTTGATTCAACTCAATTTTTGGCATATAATCATCATACAATTTTTTCATGTATTTTTGTGAAAATGTTGTGGTTATTGTGCTTAAAATTACAAATCTAAAGTTATTATGCATTTTCTAAGTTTATTCAATCTAACTAATGTATTGAATACATGTTGAATTGTTGAACACTTAAGTGATTATGTGATGATTACTTCTTAAATCCACTTTATGTGATGAATGTATGATAGGATGATCAAGAGCTTTAAAAAAATGATTTTATTCAATTCAATTTGATTGATATTTTGGTATGTAATTAAATTGGGGTTACATGCCCCCTTTTCAATCTTGTAATAAGAGTCATTCATTAGGACTGATGAAGTCTTTTTTTTCTCTTTTGCTTTTGATGCATATGTAATTGATACGATCTATTCTTTAATTACTTAACTAAATTCAAGTAAATAATGCACTATTAATCCTAAGTACATTATTTGCTTTATGGCTCATCATCATCCCCCTTTAGTGGCATACTAGATTGTTTTTAAGATTGTTTATATTTATTATCATTTGATGTTTGGTAATACATGCTTAGGATAAATAATCTGAATAAGATAACTCAATATGATGAGGTCTTACAAAATTTCAAATCCTTTACTTAGAAAGTCTACGTTTATTAAATATTAAGTCAAACAAATGGATAAAATTAAATAAGATTTAATTATCCATGCCTTCCACCAATAGGAAAGTGACATAGAATGCCAAAATTAAATATGTGTTGTCTTATGAATCATGGAACATGTATTTAATGGAGGTAATTGTTGCTTCATTGGCATTAGATACAAGGATTTGATTATGGCATTACCCAACAAGTCATGGAATGTCCATAACTAGATTATAGTTAAATCAAAATTGGTGGGTTAACAACTTAATGTCCAATAGTATAGATGTCGCGTGAATCGTGGATTTATATGAACAACAAGGCAAAGATATTAAAGGTTGCATAGTTGATGCAATTGGTAAATGTTACCTAAATTAGATTATTAGTAGATATCTCAAGAGTCGTGGGCTCACGTGTAATGCCTGGACGTTAATTCTCACTAGGAAATTTAATTTTTCAAATTTTATGTGATGGCATAAAATTTGAATAAATAGTGAGATATAACTTATGATTGAAGATCATAATCATGTTTACAAATACTAATTAAATGGATGCTTATATTTTCTTTTATGTTTTTGTTGATTTTTGAAATCAAACATGGTTTTAGTCCCACTCACTTTGTTTCTTTTGGAAACTCACTAACTAAACCAAACCCGAAAATTTTGATGACTTTGTTACTTTCCTTAAATGTGAGTACAGGATTTTTATCTGTATTTAAGGCCCTCTTAATGTGTTGCTCGATGTGATCATCGATGAGTTGAGTAAAATGCTCACGCGATGAGAGAGGATGACCTCCAAACCCATTTTCTCATAATAATCAACATAGGTGAGTTTTGAGCAACAACCAAGGAGTTGATTTGTTACTCACAACCAAGATTTAAGTAAAGATCAAGGAGTTGATTTGTTGCTTATAATAAAAAACTAATTAAAAATCAAAGAGTTGATTTGTCGCTAAACTAAGTCTTTAATGGATACTAGCTTGTCCCATTCAAAGACCCAAAAGGAATTAAAAGAAAAATGGAAAAAAAATGTTTCTTCAAGGTTTAATAATCACTATAGCCATCAAAAAGGAATTTAGAAGAATAAATTATCAATCAAAATACGTTAATTGCTTATACTAAAATGAACTAGGTTGGAAGAATAGGAATTACAAGAAGCGTCTTGGAAGACCATTAAGAATAGTATAGTCTTTGTTGAAGTTAACCGTTTCGGTTAGCAATTGATCTTGCATATATGATACCGCATGAAGTTAGCATCTTTTCAAGTGGTTGCACAATAATGCCAACAAAGTGATAATTAAGTAAAAGGATGTGATCATCTACTTTAATGATAGTGCAAAGTATTGTGACTAAAAGCACAGAGTAGTTAGCTTAGAGTTTTGTGAAAATACTTTTATAAATCCACTTATTCACTAATATAAGTTCAACAAAGTAATAATAAAATTAGATTGCCTTCTAAATGCATGCTTGTGACATGCTTGACTAGTTTTGTATCTCTTAAACTTAAATATTAGTTTGAGCCTTCACTTTGTTGGGCTGAAATTTGAGTAAAATTGGGCCAAGATTTGGGCTCAATTAGCTAGTTTGGGCCGAAACAATGGATAAATGAAGTTTTGAATACAAGAAAAAATTTTCGAATGTAGAAGAATTATTTTGGCAATAAAATAATTTTCGTGATTGCGAAAACAAATTATTGTTTGAAAAATGAAGGATTAAAATCTTGATTAGGGGAATTTTCAAAGTGTTACATACAATGATCCACTCATTGCTATTTTCGACTTCAATAGTAGATTCCACACTCACCTCTTCAGGAAGCCGAGTCTTTACTAGGAAAGGATCCATGCTTTCAAATTGAAGTACTATGGATGCCTTTGAAAGCGGGAAGACGGCATTTCTCTTACCTTCAGAGGCACGCATAAGGCTAGCAGTAGCTATAACACAGGCAAAATTGGCATCCACAATATCATCTGTATCAAGAGCTATCACACCGTCCCTAACTAGATTTATGATCTTTTCTTTTATCACAAAGCATTTTTCTATAGGATGGTTGACAACATGATGATATTTATAGTATTTTGGGTCATCTACCCTTCTAGCTTCTTCAGGCCATTTTGGTTCCAGTAACTCGATCAATTTTCTTATCAGCAACTCATCGAAAATATGACGAATGTCAGCATTAGGAAAGGGGTATTCCTTTTCCTACATTTCTTTCAACGTTGGGCGACGTCTTTTGCTTGGTGGATGGCGATCTTCAACCTTTTCTGCCTTTTTATTACTCGAAGGAATTTTGAAAATAGTTATTTTAATAGCCATAGATTCCTTAACGGAAGCCATGTTGGACTTCTCGTTTTTTCTTGAGTCTTTTCTTATAACGCCTCGGATTTCAGTGCATTCCGCCCCGAAATTCGGAGTGCTACTCGCTTACGGAACTTAACTAAAACCATAAACAGAATTTCCAAAACACAATTTCATAACTTAGTGTTCCAAAATTACAAGCTGGAAAATTCCAAAATACATTATAAGATCCAAATTACAAGCCAAACATATCCGTAGTTCTAACAAGAACTAACTAAACCGAAAGATTATATCCGAATATCCTAACTATTACAATCCAACAATCTATACATTCTAGCAAAATATAAATCTAAGCATTTATCATGCCAAGACACATGCTTACGTACATAATTCCAAGAGGGAAGCCATATACTAATACAAAGCATCAGTTAGTCAATCCTCGGTCTAAAAACCTACATGATGTTTATGGAATCATGAGTCCACTAACCCAATAAAATTTATGGCATAGGACTTGGAGTACAAGATTCAACGAGGAACTTATCAAGAACAAAAATCATGAATGTGACTTCATATAATATTTCAGAATAACAGAACGAACAGAACAAACGGGTATAATAAATCATATGTCACATTCATGTCAAGAAAGTTTATAAGGCTGATTCAAATGTTTGGTGGATCTGTCACCCTTCTAACTCCAACAAATAACATACATATACTCCTTATCCCTCCGTTTTGCTTCTCCGAGCCGTCGCTCAAGGAGAGCCATACAATATTCGAGACACAGTCGCCGCAGCACGGTCGACCACAAGTCTCAGGAGTAACTCTTCAGAACCCTATCTCCAGGATCCCTCCGACTTGTCCAACATACAGGAATTCTCAAGGGCTCAGATTGTCGATCGATATTGCCCAATTTGATACCCCTAAAAATTTCCATTGCCCAATATTCATACGTTCATATAGGCTTAGAACAAACTGAACATATTAGAAACATATAGGAATCATATAGCCTCTTCGGGCACATTTTCAATTGGCCGCTCATATCAAACAAACGATTTAGAATTTGGCTATTCATATCATTCAAATGGTTCAAAATTAAGAACAAACGGAACATATCAGAAACATATTGCCACAATGGCTCATATCAAACGAACGAACGAATCAAACATACAAATCGAATTTGAATCTTGGACTTAGAGATATTATTTAGAAGTCTAAAACACCTTTAAAGAAGTGGAAATGAAATCAATTGGTAACAAACGTAATTTTTTAAATTCATTTGATTTGAACTTGAATTAAAGAAGTAATTGTTTTGAAAAGTTTTAAATCATTGAAATGAGGCAGAAAATGGGCTTAAAATAACAAAAGAAGTCAAGAAATGAAGTTTGGAATCTATCCTAGGTGCGTTAGCGCTCAAAAACGGGCCCTCTAGCGCCGAACAGCATAAATTTTCTGGTTTGGGCACGATCGCAGTACTATTCACGCGCGGTCGCGCCGTGAACAGTACCGTGCGAAGTAAATTTTTTTTTTAAATAATTTTTTGGAATTCTTCATAATTTTCTCTACAACTTTTGTAAAGCATGTTCTATAAAATTCTAAGCTTAACCCTTTTAAAAAAATTAGAGAAAGTAACTAAAAATCAATATTTATCAAGTTTATTTGTTACTTCTCTTCCTTTCATTTTCGTTTCAAATCTTTCATTTCAAAACTATTTTTTTGGGGTTCTCTTATACGTAAAATAATTTGCAAATCATCGATTTGAAATGGGTTATGAGATTTTCAAAATATCTTTTTCAAGTCGAATAATACGTTTTGAACGTATCTCTCAATTTTTAATCAATTTTTGATTCATTTCTTCTCTTAGTCCATTGTCAATTGTTCAAAACTCAATTCGAAGCATAGGTATAAGATTCAAGAGGATTCATTAAGCTTTGGATTTCATATTCAAGAGATAGAGCTTATTATATCAAGAACAACAAGGCAACAACATAAGCTCATAAAAGGCACATATCAATGGAGCAAGATTTTCAACAATACGATATCATGACCATTCGGTCAAGAAAAGAACTAAGAACATATGCTCATAAGAAGATGAGGAAAGCCATAAATCTTACTTGATTCAAGTTTATAGCAAAATACCGAGCTCTCCAATTGTTTGATTTTCAAGCACCTAAAATGATAACCATTCTTAGGTTACGCTTCAACATACCATAACATATACATTCTTAAATCACATCCTTAAATTGTACTTATCAATCGGTTAGAGTGACCACCACCTAGACTCCCCTTGGCAATATTTTCTTGGTGCAAGAAATATTAATATGTAAGAAGTGTTTGTTGTGAGGAGAGTGAAGAGTGTTACCAAGAAATTTTTGTCTTCAAAATGGGGATATTTATAGAGGGGAATTGGGGCTCTAATGCAAGAATCAAACTATTAGAAGCCCTTCAAAATAAATTAGTTAGCTTACCTTGGAAGCTTGAGGACATTAAAGTGATGGATGGATGTGAAAATCCCATCCATAGCTTGGATAGGGCTGCGGCAGCAACAGCCCTGATTTTCTTTTTTCTTTTTTCTTTTTTTGGATACAATTTGATGCTTATGGGGTCAAAAATTGTGGGCTACAATTTGGGATAATTTGGAATGGTTTCGACGGGTTTTCGGGGCTTGTTTGGGTCAAAACACGACTTGGAAATGAGACTCAAATGCTCAAAAAACTTTTGGATACGAGAAATTTATTTTGTCGTTAGAACATTTTCCGTGACATTGAAAACGGATTAATTTTCGAAAAATCGGTGGTTCAAATGCAATAAGAATTTTGAGATGTACGAAACATATTTTGACATTAAAACGGTGCTCATGATTTCGAAAACGAGTTACAATCCAAAAAGAAAAATTAATGATTTCAAAATTTTATTTTAGGAGAATTTTTGGGGTGTCACATTTCTTTCTTTCTTTAGGTCATCTATCGGGAAACCAATTTTATAATTCGCGATGCTAAGCTCCATATTGTCTGCACGAGTAGCTAATTCTTCAAAGTTTCATAGTTCGATCCCCTAAAGTATGTAGAGGAGTCCCTAATGCATTCCCTGGATGCACATTTTTATTACAGATGTTTCAGACAGCTTATCTTCACAATTTAAAGTTAGCCCAAGCCAATGATTTATGTAATCGACTACTGGTTCATTTTTTCATTGTTTCATGTTTGTAAGCTCAACCATGCTACAGTGCGATAAGTGTTATAGAAACAGTTCAGGAACTCTCTTTCCATTTCATCCCAACTATCTATCTGCCCAGGCTCCAGGTGGACATACCAGTTAAAGGCATTTCCTTTCAGAGACCATATAAATTGTTTTGGAAGAAGGTCGCCATCGGTTCCGGCATTGTTGAAAGTTTTAACAAAGTGTGCCACGTGTTGCTTTGGATTACACTTCCCATCAAATTGTTGGAGTTTTGGTGGCTAGGAACCCATGAGCATTCTTAATGCATTAGTCCCCACTTAGTATACAATTTCGAGTAAACGAGTGAACTTTGAGAAGGTCCACCATATTGAGCTCAGATTGTATTGGTGATCATATCTTGCAGTTATTGAACAAACAATGTTGCAATAGATGTTGTAGATTAATCGAGTCTTTGTGTCAAATTCTATTTGCGCGGTGCTTCATCTGTTTGCCTTTCCTAAGCAATAAAAGTAGAAGTCGGCCCATTGTTGTTGCTAGATTCTCCACGGCCAACATACTCCAACTTGATCATTAGTTGAACGATCTAAAAGTCCTTGTCTTCTACGGTCTTCTTGAGATAAGAAATGGTCTCAGCCATCATGACCAATTGATTGTTCAAGGCAGTGCCTTCGGTTGGAAGTGTAGCAAAAGAGGATGGATTGAAGTTGATACCCTTCGGACTTGACAAGTTGGAATCATTGGATTGCACACCTGCGACTTTGCCCCCAGTGGCAGATAGATCAGCAACATCGTCGATGCTTTTGTTGAGAACCAGTTGATTTCTTTTAGGGGCCATGAAGCACAAAAGTGTTGACTAAAACTTTGATACGAGAGTAAGAGATGAGAGATAGAGGGTTCCACTGGGCATGCCAGGAATTTTTTTCCCACAAATTTCAAGTCTGCGAAATAAATATTACAAGAGAAGAAAAATATTGAACAAATTACCAAAAAAATATGAATTTGAAAGCGGTTGCTATCTTCGGAAGGAATATTCGGCTATAAAGACAAATCCCTCTGATTCTTCTCTAGCTTGTAATCTTCGAGTTGAGGGCTTGAAAAACATATTTCTCAACCAAAAAAATTGTGAGTAATTTGAAATGATTGCATGGAAATGAGGTTGGATCACGAGAAAATACGTCTCTTGATCAACTTTGCTTCATGAACTTGATTCATCAGAGAAGTTCAAGCACTTGCATTGCGAACTTTTCTTTTGTGTATTTTTTTGTATATATCCAACTGCACAACGGATGAGCTCGTTTTATAGACACTGGAAGGGTCTTCTTCTTAGACCTGGGCTTCCCATAAGCTTGGATATAAGTCATCATGTACATGGGCTTAATTTTATGATGGGCTTCATTTAAGATATTGAGCCCAATTAGCCAATCCAAAATAAAATTTGCCACTTATTTTGGATTAACTCATTTAACAATTTTTCAAAGTCTAAATTTATTATGGACTTTATTTGGGATTCAAATTAATATTCAATTTAATTGGACAATAATTGGTAATTTATCCCAATAAAATTTTGACATCAATATGGTGCTTTGTAGGTGCATTTAAGACCAATTAGCACTTTGCAAGCTTGCATCACTCATTGATTTGAACCACAAGTTCTATTTGCAGGATTTCTTAATAGCAGATAATTAGCTCTCTCTCCCTCCCTCCC
>JACFYI010001445.1:359751-377674 GCA_014898755.1 Handroanthus guayacan | reverse complement strand
ATGCCAAAGGCGAGGTCTGCCAGCACGTAGCCGAGAAAAGCAGCCAAAGTGAGCTCGAGGAAAGTGCGAGGACTGGTGGGAGTTGCACCAGCTAGCATTAGCACGGATTTGGCTAGAGAAATCAGGACGGTGGTGCACCCACTTGCAAACCAGGCGCGCTGAGTCCATGTGGACATGTAGGAGGTTTTATCGGTTGGGTTGCTCTGCCGGTTAACCATTGAGTCTGCCATGGATGGATATACGGGTTACTGAATAAAGTTTGTTTGTTTTCTTGAAAATGATTTATTTAAGATTGGATTGAGGAATTGATTGAACCTTGGCTGCGGAGGAATATTTAATCTGCGGCATGGAGTAAGAGATTTGGGTTTTGAAGGGTTATGAGGTGTTGCGAGAATTGCTTGGCTTTTATAAGTTTTATACAAGTGAGTGTTGGGGGGGTAGGTGTCTGTCTCTATGTTTCTTTCTTTATTATTATTATTTTCTTTAGGTAATTCATATCGGAGCTTGTTTTGTTGGAAAAAGTATTTGTAATTTTCAGACGTGTGGAGCCATGAAAATTGAAAATAATTAGAAATATATTTAGATTCTTAATTTGTTTGTATAAGAAGAGATCATATAGGGATAATTAGTCTTCGTTTAATTATAGGAACATCCACCATCTATTGTTAAGGAAATTATAATAACAATTAGTGTAGTTAATCAACAGAAAATTTTAGGAAGCATGTCCATTACAATTCGACCTTCTGAAAATCTAATACATTGGCCATAGTGCCATAGATTGATTTCCTATTAATCTAACATGTCTATACTTTTTGGGGGTTAATTATGATGTTGCATAGCTTTTATTAAGTATAGTAAATTATCAATTAAGGGTATTATTTTAATTTCTCAAACTATAAGAAGGGTTTTATCATTAGGCCAAACCTCATGGACATTAAGGTAATTTGATCAAACTTGAACCCATGATATTGATCCATTCTGAATAATGCTGCTACTTGGACTAAAAATCAAATGTCAAACTTGGATAATACAAAGTGCTTGAAAGCGTTCCAAACTTTATATATAGGATTCATATCTTTCATGTTTTACTATTTTCCAACTAAAAATTTTACACTATTTGAAATTACACACTTTTAACTTAATCTTTCATTTGATCGAAAGTTGCACAATACCAAAATTTAACCATTCTTTCTCTGTGAGAGTGATTGTCGTCCTTCTTTGTCCGCAAGAGCAGTTTTTCCTCTTCTGTATAAGGGCGATCCTTTCCTCCAAATTGAAGAGGATAGTTATAGCAAAACTATATGGTGGAGGCTGACGATTAAATTGTTGCCATTTCTGAAGTTGAGTATTCTACAGCAGTGGTGGTGGTTTCAAATGGGTGGTGGGTTTATGCAAAAATTTATAAATTTTGTTTTTTGTTTTAATAATGGCAGTCTTGGCACAATGCCCCTATTTGTGTATTATTCTCTATTAATTGGTATGAAAGTGAATACTGATGATTGAAAATAATCAAAGAATAGTGCAACGGAATTAAAAAAAATTTCAACAATTTAATGAACAAGTACATTGTCATCACATAATTCATCACATAATCATAGTCATCACTCTTGAAATACTGGATTAAGAAAGAGATGATCTACCTCTTAAATCATTCATAGTATGAAGATGGACATTTTAATCTTCAAATTTTCTTAGGATTGAAACTTGATCTCCACCAAGCAAGTCCTCCTTTTATCATTCCCTATGGTCAGTGAACTTATTAGCCTTGTGAAATGGCCTTGTGAACGGGCAACAATAGCCTTGTGTAAATACAGCTTATCACATGTTTCTTTCTCAAGCTCTTTGCACTCTACTATCCCATGTTATACCTAATGGGCAAAACAATCACATCCACTTTCATTAGCATAAAAAACTCTGTGTAAATATTAGTATCCTCGCCGCTCTCTATCATTAGTTTTACGTTATCAATTTTTCCATAACGTAGGTTTTTCTTGCTAATTTTACATAACGAAGAGCTACTCTTAATTTTGGGAGTAAAATGAGTGTAATTTGTCATTGAAAAGGTATTCAGGGGTGCATTTCACGCACGTGAAGTGAATTGCCAAGGCAGTTGGTGTTTTTTTTTTTTTTTTTGCTAATTAAAATCTTCATGAGGTCTATTACATGGACGAATATTTTATATAATTTATTTTGACAATTAAGGATTATACGAGGGAACTACTTACAAAAAGCTTATGTCCAAATACACATGAGGTGCAAAATTGCAGTAAGTTGACCGGGGCTGTTTGAAATCTCTATGTTGGGCGATCATTACATTTACAAAATAGTTTCCACCATTTGTGAAAATCTTTTGAGAGCATCCCCAAATTTAGATCAGATTCCTTTTTTCTTTTTTCTTTTTTATTTTTTTCTTTCCAATTCAGCATCAGTAGCATCTCGCAAAATAACAGTCCAAATAGCATTTGGCTTATCCATCCTAGAATTCTATTCTTTTGTAGTTATTTTAATGTAATTATGGTATTGTATTTATTAGTTTTTAATATTTTTATTTTCACTGGTCATGCAATGTTAAATTTATATTTTGAAAAAATGTTTAAAAGAAAAAGCAAAAATAGTAATTGAGAAATTTTATTATCTTATTTAGCAACATATCTAAATGTTACATGAAATATATGAAATATATAATTTACATAGAAATCTAAGCAACATACAATATATATATATATATAAATGGATTGGAGATCGATCCAAAAATCTTATCTTAAGACTTAAATATTATCTCAACAAAAAAAAAAAAAAGAACCTTTAATGGAGTGGAGATAAGACTGATCATAAATTTAGAAATATCACCCTAATCATACTGTACTTCACTTTTGTATCAATCTTAGTATTTAGTAAGTAAATCGTCGTTGAAAATTAAAGTCAAAATTACATCACATATATGATTTAGTGGCAATTTCGACGGTAACCGAAGTTGGAAATTGGTCTTCTTTGATCAAATAATCAAATAAGCTTAGGTATTAATTTTTAAAGAAATTTGTAATTATCGTAATCTATGCCGTGGGTAGATGTCGACAAAATGATTGGTTGGAAGAAACCAATTTCGGGTGAATGAAAAAGTAATGTCAAAGTGAACTGCTTGAGAGTTGACTAAAGGGGACAAGTTCAAGAGTTTGAAGGAAAGAGCATTTATCCCACATCATGTTTTAAGTTAAATGTGGACCAAGATAAATAGCTCAGGTGTGGAGTAAATGATTGGGTTCCTTGGGGGTATCACAAGTGTTTGAAGGGGATAAGACCTACATGCTAGTGGGTTAGATCAAAACCATACGTGCTCAATTTGGGCTTGGCTTGGCTTGGGCCTTAAGTCTATATTTATATTTTTGGGCAGAACTTGGGCCTGGCTCATGGAGCCAATTGAATAAAGTGTGTCTCCTCCAGTATTTCCACCGAAATGGTCCAGAGCCTTCTAAAACCTTGAAGCAGTGTCGTTCTAGCTTGAGACTATTCCAAATTTCATCCTTCCATCTTCAGTAACTGTGTCTTTTCAGCTACTGAAGCGGTTGAAAGAGTGTAATTAGTGACTACAATAATTGGTGGTCTTCATTCCAATGTCCTCTTGGCTGCTCCTAAAATCCCTTTAATTAGGACTCATGTTCATCTCATTTTGACATCAGATTCATCATAGCATACAATGTAGTTTATATATTTTTGAGTCCTCAAAGAGAAAGTTTCAGCATGTTATTTAGTTTGATAGGCCAAGTGATTTGTAATGCTGCTATCGCTTGACGTGGTCGTTGTATCTTTGGAGACAATCATCAGTGAACCGTGAGCACCTGGACGAGGCAAATTCGTTTTAAAGACAGAGAGTTCGGCTCTTGTCTCGACTAGCCGTTATTAATCTGATCACAGATTCCTATTGTACTTGATTGGAATTAAGTCCGGATCCAACAAAATATGTAAATTTTTTTACTCATGACAGGTTTATGATTTTAGTTACCATAATGTATTTCTTAGCAACAGCAAATAAATTTCTCGACACAAATATTTTATGCATATATAAACTTGGTCAAATAATTTTTTAATTCGTTTATTCCAACGAGGAACGAAAATGGGTCAATAAAGAGAAGTCATGCAGGTCATTGTTTCGAGTTTATGTCATAATTGTTTTTGGCATTTTTTAATGTTGACCTGTTGTCTGTTTAATAGATTCAAATGTTTTTGCTTATCTTTTTTTTTTTTTTTTTTTTTTTTCTTTTTTTCTGCTGCCCCTTTGATTGTTTTTTTTTTCTTCCTTTTCTTTCATTCGCTAATACTGTCAAACTGGCCGAAACCACTTAAAATCTCACCTTTTGTTTTACACAATAAAATGACATTTTGAAATTTTTTATAAAATGTAGAACATGACAATTAGGATTTAAATTATCTACAATATAGAAAAAGAAATAGTTTCTATTACAATGTGGATACCAAATTTCAATTTTTCAATTTGACCCTTTATAAATAATGTTGTACCTATTAATTATATAAGTACAATTTTTGTTATATATTTTTGAGAAACCTACTAAAACACAATAATCTATGTTCCTAATCAAGACAAAACGTTCAATATCCAAAACTCTCATATAAAATGGAAGAGTTTTTATGAAACTGTAGATATTAAATTTTGATTTTTCAATTTTACCTTTTATAAATATTATTGTACTAATTATATAAGGATAATTTTTTTTTTTTTTTTGAGAAAACTAATGAAACGCATTGAAACATGTTTATCCATGTTTAGTTTCCTTCTTCACATCAAACTCTCATGATACATCTCTATTTATATTTCTATACTATTATAAAAAAGAGAAAATGTCACTAAGCCACCTAAAGTATTGATGTTTTTGTACTTATGAAAAAAAGTCTCACTTTGCCATATCAAACTTTGCAAATTTTCATTTTGCAACCTAACACTATAAGAAAATGCCCCTTTCACTAATGAAAAAATTCAATATAAATTTAAGAATCCATCACAAATTATTTCATCATGAATTTGTCAATATATATTTTGTCACCGATTAATTTTACAATGGAATTGAAGTCTATCACAAAACTAACTTCGCGATATAATTTTTCATCACAATAGACATTAATTACAGGTTCATCACAAGTATCATTGCTCATACATATTTTGCTTATTCTTTTAAAATCCATTAAGGATTTGTCATAAATCCATCATAGATATCGTCTATTTTAATGAAATCTTATCTGTCACAAATTTTCTATTAGTGAATGGTATTTTCTTGTAGTGTAAGTGTATTTTCCGATGAAAATATTCCACTAGTAGGCAGTGTCGTGAAAAATCTTGCAAAATTTGGGTGATAAAGTGAAACTATTTTTTTTTTCGCGAATTCTTTCTTACAATTCATACATGCATTGCCTATGAGAATGTTCCTGTGGGATATTCCACCAAAAACATCACGTAGGTTGCAAAGGAAAAATTTTGCAAAATTTAGATAGCAAAGTGCAACGTTTTTTTAATTAGGTTGCAAAGCGCAAAAATGTCTATAGTTCGGATAGCTTAATGTCATTTTCTATAAAAATAAAAGGTCATTTCGTGTCTTTCTTTTTTCTTTCTTTCTTCTTTTTTTTTTTTTTTTTTTTTCTTTTTGAGAGATAGGACCGATTACATTACATCATTAAATCATTATCATTACATTAATGCAGTTTTAAAGATCAAATATGTTAACTGGACAAGAAAATTTTTCTAAAATTATCATGCAATAAACATATGTTACCATCCTGTACATAAAGACTTGCACGCTACTAGTGTGTTTTAACCCGTATCTCTCCTATTAAAAGGGGGATGTAATGTCATTTCATCAAAAGGGCTACAACTATTAATTTATGTGCAAAAAACTAAAATGGGAGCTTTGGTACTAATTTTTATGATATCAATTTTATCCTTCAACTGCAACTCTTCCTAATATTCTTAACTATGATTATTTCTCTACAACTACTTGCAAATAACATTATAAACATAAACGAGAACCGCACACAAAATTACTAGCCAAATGTACATTGAAACTGCACCACGACTATCCCTAGGGAGAGATACGCCTTCCTTTTGAGGAAAAATTATATTTCTACATAAGCCCACATTTTGTATGAGAGTAAAATATTTATGACCCTCTGTGTTATTGCAAAAGGGAATATAGGTCCCTATATTTTTCTAATTGTAAAATGCCCCCTTATGTTCTGGAATAATATGGTTATAAAGTTCAAATCACTATCTCATAGGGGTATTTTTTAATTACTAAATATTAAACAGGGGATATGTTAGAATTAAAAATATAAATGGGACTAATCTTCCCTTTTGTAATAACACAAAAGAGTAATATCCCTTCCCTTTTGTATGACATGAAACTTTTTTGAATAATTAATTATAACAATTTAAACTCAAATTAGTGGGTCCACGTATTAAATACAATTTTATGCCTTTGGGACAGGAAATTTTGCTAACATGGACATATAATGGGAAAAGGCACCTTTAATTTTCTCTTGCTGAAAACTCCAAATGTAAATAATTATAGAGTTTCCTTAATGCAGGGGGCATGTTCCATTAACGAAAAAGAAAATGTGGTCTCCCATGCAAGAATGCGCTATTAATGATTATGTTGCCAAATATAGTTTCCAATATACTTATTGTCTGATTATAGCTACCTACGCAAATAAGAAAACCATTTAAAACTTTGTTGCAATTTATGTAAATGCGTAGTTAAGAGGGTCCTAATTCTTGCAATAACTTGTGGGCTCACTCAATTTTCCATTTGTAATCGTGCTTTACTAGCTACACAAATTAAATGAAGACAGAATACTAATACTGTAAATTCGTGTAATTAAATTTCAAGAGTTAACTGGCAAAGTTTTGGATGAAAATAGCATCTGAAGAATTTATTGTTACGAAATGTTTAATTAATACTCACATGAATGCGGAGCCGAAAAGTAAACATGCGGTTGAGGTCCAATTTATTGTGAAGCCCATGTCGGCTTCATTCCATAGACGTGGGCTCGCGGGTCAAATTAACTTGAGATACAAATTAGTTATGATCTTCGGCGGTAATTGCGTGCACAATATACGGAAAAAGCTAATAGCCGCTTGGTTAGGCTAGATCAGCTGACTTCACGATGTTGATTCTTAAACTTGGCGATTGATCTTAGAACAAGACTCTACTTTTAGCAAAAGGTAGGCCTATCAATTCGGATATTTAGATAGGAATATTAGTACATTTGTATGTTAGGAAAAATAATTAACAACCGTAGTAATACTTGTGTATTTTTAAATAAATCACACAATCACAAAATAATTCAAATAACAAGAAATTTAAAAGGGAAAGGAATTTACTTAAAATCAACAAACCCCAAAAATTAAATTAAAGTGAGTCGAAGCTTGTTGTTGCAACAGTCTCTTTAAGGTTTTATTCGCCCCTCTACAGTACTCGACAAAAGGCCTCCTAAGATACAACAACTCTCTCCGACCAAACGCAACACTTCAATTAATCAAATCGGCAAACTTAAATTGACTTGGAACTCTTTTGGTGAATGGCGAAAAATAATGTGCTAAGTGTAGTGCTCAAATAAATAATATAGGATGTTTTTTCTACGTTAGGATGGGTCTAGACTCTCTCTATATATAAGTTGTGATGTGACTATATACAAAGATGCAACACTGACGGTGAGCTATAATATTTATTTTCATAAGACACCACTCAATGCGATATAGCTAAAAGCCACTTTAAGAATATACACAACTTTTTGAATAAAAGAGTTACGCTAAAATACGCATTGGTGTCTTAATCAACTCATTCACTTTAGCTTCAATTTTCACATTCACATTGCGATGAAGTTTGATAATTAAATATTCATTTGTCGCACTTTATATTTATTTAACGAAAGTTAGCTGATATAAATGGGTTTTACAACCCAAAATTCTCACAATCCTCCATATGAATGGAAAATTGTCTCGTCAGCGATGAACATGAACACAAACACATGCAAAGAGTTCCAGCTTGAGCAATGTCGCATCAGGAGAGGTGGTTTTTGGCTTTGAACCTTCCCTAGTGAGAACTATCGAATGTACTCGCCAACTAGTGAACGTAATGTCTTGAACTATTCAACTTTTATGTACACAACACCACCCAACAGTCAATTCAAGTTCTCATTGTTGTGTTCATTTTGGCCCTGAACAGCTCTTGGTATTCATGAGTATTCTCCGAGAATTTAGCCTTAAAAATTCTCATAGGACTGGCCCAATCCCTACTCATATAGGTGGCTTCTTATTAAAAGTTTCCTGTTGCATCCCCACTCAATATATCGAGATATAAGAACTATTAAAAGCAACGTTTAACCTAAACTTTTACAGGTTGCACTGTCTGCTCATTAGAGGAATGGGAGGGGGGGCTTCGTCCCCCATGATTCTTGCACATCGAGTCACAATTACATAACTTTTTTTCCCTTTGAACCTATTTCTTGGGATCTCCAGTCACATAGGTAGGGTTCCCTTTACGGTGACTCATTAAATATAGGCTTTAGTCCTACTCCCCTCGATGATTTATATACTTGATCTCTATTTAGGCCTTTTATTAGCAGATAACAATATTATGTCTGTGATATGTGTCGAGATTTATCATTATACATGCTATTTTGTGCCCTTCCAATCGCAGATTGACTATCACAATGTATGCAAATTGCCGGCACTGGTTTCTGCCAACTTGGAATATCTTCCAAGAAATGGCATAGCCATTTTGCTTCATTGCCTGTTTTATCTAATGCGATGAACTCAGGTTCCATCGCTGATATGGCTATGCAGGTTTGTTTTGAGGATTTCCACAATCCAAACCTAAACACATATCCGCTTATGGATTTGGTTTCGCTAGAATCAAATATCCAATTCGCGTAGCTGTATCCTTCAATTATTGCTGGATATCAAGATAATGCAATCCATAGTTCATGGTATACTTCAAATACCTTAGAACTCTCATTACCACGGTCTAATGTTCTCGATCCGGATTGCTTGTATACCTACTCAACTTATCGATGGCATATGCTATGTCAGGTCTCGCGCAGTTCATGATATACATGAAGCTCCCAATAATGCATGCATACTTTTGTTAAGCCTTTGCTTCACCTGTGTTTTTAGTTAGCCGTTGATTTACGTCTATAGGAGTCTTCACTGGGCTATTTTCTTGTTTTAAAAACTTTTGTAACACTTTCTCAATATAGTGAGATTGTGTTAATGCTAGCCCATCAGGCGTTTTCACAATTTTAATTCCAAGAATAACGTCTGCCACTCCCATATCTTTCGGGTCAAAGTTGCTACACAACAACTTATTTGTCTCCTTGATTACATCACTGTTACTTCCCATAATTAGCATGTCATCAACATATAGACACACAATGATGTATTTAGATATTGTACCTTTAATGTACATGTATTTATCACATTCGTTGATCCTAAAGCCATTTCTCATCATGATTTGATCAAATTTTAGGTGCCATTGTTTAGGCGCTTACTTTAAGCTATACAATGACTTAATTAGCTTACACACCTTCTTCTCTTGGCTTGGAAGCACAAACTTTTCTGGTTGTTCCATATAAATTTCCTCATCAAGGTTGCCATTTAGGAATGCAGTTTTAACATCCACTTGATGAATCTCAAGATTATTAATAGCCTCAAATGCAATTAATAATCTAATGGATGTTATTCTTGTTACAGGCAAGTATGTGTCAAAATAGTCAATACCTTCCTTTTGTTTATAACCTTTGACCACCATTCTTGGCTTATATTTATCTATTGTGCCATCAGCTTTCATTTTCCTCTTGAAAATCTATTTGTACCCTAAAGGTTTATTTCTAGGAGGAAGATCCACCAATTACCAAGTATGGTTTTGCATGATGGATTCAATTTCGCTATTTATGGCTTCTTTCCATAAATGAGTTTCTGGTGTACTCATTGTTTCAGTGAACATGCGTGGCTTAGTTTCAAGCATGTAAGTTGGGAAATCTGACCCAAACGACTAAGACATTCTAGCTCTTTTGCTACGTCTAAGTTTATCTTGGTACATTTCCAATTCTTGGATTTCTTGAGGTCTCTTTAAAGAGAACCGCCTCTCTTCTTTTTTTCAAGGAAATATTTCTTTAAAGAAACTAGCATTCCTTGATTCAATTATCGTGTTGACATGGATGTCATCTATTTCGAATTTATGTACAAGGAATCTATATGCTGCACTATATTGTGCATACCCAATAAAGATTCCATCTACGGTTTTAGGTCCTATATTAACCATTTTTGGAGGTGGAACTCATACCTTAGCTAGACACCCCCACACTCAAAGATATTGGTAATGAGGAGGACGACCTCTCCAAACATCGTAAGGTGTCATTTGTAACTTCTTATGAGGTAAGCTATTTAATAAATGGTTTGCAGTTAACACTACCTCACCCTACATATTTTGAGGTGCTCCAACATTAATTAACAGAGTGTTCATTGTTTCCTTTAACGTTCGATTCTTAAGCTCTGCTATGCCATTTGATTGAGATGCATATGGCGCTGTTACTTTATGGATTATTCCATGTTCAACACAAAATTCTTCAAAATGATGAACATATTCTGCACCTCTATCACTTCTAAGTGCTTTTATCTTTTTTCCAAGTTGATTCTCAACTTCGTTTCTATATTCTTTAAATACTTCCAAAGCTTCATCTTTACTTAAATGTAAATAAACATGACAATATCTAGTGCAATCATCGATGAAAGTTATAAAATATGTCTTTCTTCCTCTAGATTACACCATTTTTAAGTCACATATATCGGTGTGAATTAAATTAAGTGGTTCTGTACTTGTTTCTATCGATTTAAAAGGAACTTTAGTCATTTTTGCCTTAACGCAAACTTCACATTTTGATTTTTTGTCAAAATTTAAATTTGGTAGTATGCTACTTTTGGAAAGTTTAGTTAATGTTCTAAAATTCACATGTCCTAATCTATGATGCCACAAATTAAAGGACTCCAACAAGTAAGAAGAATTTACTTTATTACCATTCTCAACATTTGGTACAACCTTTGGTTTGATGGTCATTACATTTAATTTATAAAGACCATCGCACAAGTATCCATTTCCAACATACACACCATTTTTAGTGAATACAAATTTGTGGACTTAGAAAATAATCTAAAACCATGCTTGCTCAACATCGGTGCCGACACCAAGTTCCTTCGAATTTCCGGCACATGAAGTACATTATTGAGAGTTAGCTCTCTTCCAAATGTCATTTTTAGAACCACTTTTCCAATGCCATACACTTTAGAAGTTGAAGAATTGCCCATGAATAGCGTCTCATTTTTTTGCATTGCCATATGTTGTAAACATATTTCTGTCGGAGCACACATGTCGAGTGGCCCCGATCTTCACCCACCATTGTCTTGGATTTTTTGTGAGATTCACCTCCGATACAACTGTTGAGAGATTTAAATCAGACACTCCATTAGATAAATGATCCATCTCAGTCACATTTGCTTGGGTAGTCTTTCTCTTTCGATGAACCGCCTTTTTGACGAAGACGACAATCTTTTCGCCTTGTGTCCCTATTTTTTGCAAACATAGCAAGACCCTTCAAACTTATTCTTGCTTTTCCCATCTTTTTGGTTTGGTGCATCTCTCTTTCTTTTCTTATTATTGGATGAACCATGCTCCACCATGTTGGCCTTGACTTCATTGGTAGTTCCGTCGGTTTTCTTTCTCGGATGTCTATTATCTTTCACTATTCTCAACCTTAAGATGAGATCCTCAAGATTCATCTCCTTGCGCTTGTGTTTAAGATAATTCTTGAGGTCTTTCCATCCGGGCGGTAATTTTTCAACTAATGCCGCTACTTGAAAAGTCTCTCAAAGTACCATCCCTTCAGCCGCCAAATCATGTAAAATAATTTGATATTCATTTACTTGAAACATGATGGTTTTGGAGTCCACCATAGAAAATTCAAGAAATTTGCAGACATTGAATTTCTTTGTGCTGGCATTTTCCGTTTTATATTTTTTCTCCGATGAATCCCATAGCTCTTTCGCCTTAGCGATTGTACTACAAACACTATGAAGTGCAATTTCAAGTCTGTTGAGAATGTAATTTTTGCATAGAAAATCCCCATGATTCCATGCATTTACTGTAGCCACAGTTTGCATATCTGGATTTTCTCTCAATACCGATGTTCCTCATGCAAGAATCTAACAAGATTCAAGACGGTTAAATATAATAACATTTTTTGCTGCCACCATTTGAAGTCTTTTCCGTTAAATTTCTTAAGTTTTTCTGCCTATCCTATGGTAACAGGGGTTATAATAGGCATAACTGATGGAGATAAATTAGAAGGACGTGCTCCACCACCAACACCTCTAGCATTGGTCTCAATATTTGCAACACCCGTTTCCTTGATATTTGTAGCCATTTCTAAATTTTTCGAAACAATAAATCACAAAGAGTCACAACAAGTCTAGAACTTGAAAAAATGAATTTAGTTTATTATCATGAAGTACAAGATCCAACGTCACAAATATAATACAATTATACAATTAGAATCAGCCTAAAGTCACACTGGTCACGATACAGAGAGAACTTTCAGTTAGAATTATACTAATTAAATGGGATCAATTAAACTGATATAAGGCAGATTAATGCATATAAATTTGATACAAATAAAAACTTGTCCAAAGCACTTTAAAGAGTTATAAAAGAGAATATGCATTAATATTGACACTGAATCATTTAGAGGTCTGCCACCCAAGTCCAATAAATATTTTGCATATACATACATATATATATATATATATTAAAGAGTTTCAAGCTTATTTCAATACTAAGTAGAACACCTTGTTTTCCTCCAACTCTACTGGAACTTCAATAAAGTCAATGTATTGATGCTTGGAAAAGAATATATATGAAGGCACTAAGACATTACAGAATCAAAGCACACTATATGGGCACCAAGACAATATTTAAATTGGAGGAAACTTACTTGATCTTTGCAAGAATTTCAATAAAAAGGCAATCAAAGGAATTAAACAAGAAAGAAGACACGGACAGTAAATCAGCACGTACATATCAACCAAATACCATCTAAATTATGAACAGTCTTATTTTAATTTCAACAAATTATTGATTCCAAGTGAGTTCAACCAAATTTTAATAGTATAAACTTTTGGCATGCGAAATTTTCAAAAAACTGGATACAAGTATTACGGAGTGCGAATTAAAGCCTTAAATTGTTAGGAAAAATAATTAACAACCGTAGTAATACTTGTGTATTTTCAAATAAATCACACAATCACAAAATAATTCATATAACAAGAAATTTAAAAGGGAAAGGAATTTACTTAAAATCAACAAACCCAAAAATTAAATTAAAGTGAGTCGAAGCCTCAACCGTCTTTTTAAGACTTTATTCGCCCCTCTACGGTACTCGACAAAAGGCCTCATAAGATACAACAACCCTCTCCGACCAAAGGCAGCACTCCAATTGATTGAATCGGTGAACTTAGATTGACTTAGAACTCTTTTGATGAATGGCGAAAAATGGTGTGCTAAGTGTAGTGCTCAAATAAATGATACAGGATGCTTTTTCTATGTTAGGACGGGTCTAAACTCTCCCTATATATAGGTTGTGATGTGGCCATATGCAAAGGTGTAACACTGGTGATGAGCTATAATATTTATTTCCATAAGACACCACTCAATGCAACATAGCTAAAAGCCATTTTAAGAAAATACACAACTTTTTGAATAAAAGAGTTACTATAAAATGCGCATCGATATTTTTATCAACTCATTCACTTTTAGCTTCAATTTTCGTATTCATATTGCGATGAATTTTGGTAATTAAATATTCATTTATTGCACTTTATATTTATTAAGCTAAGTTTGCTGATATAAATGGGTTTCACAACCCAAAATTCTCACACTGTATTCGCATCCGGTTATTATCCGGATGCAAATATTCGGATTTGAATTTTATTGAATATTAAAAATGAATATTCGCATTTGCATTTGTCGAATATCGGTCGAATATTCGGATATCCAGTATTTGTTTTAATAGTTAAGATACAAATGTAATATTGAGATATTATTGTATCCATTATCTTCAATCTTCATCCAGCATTCGAATTTATTACTTCATATATCGGAATTTGTTATATTGATGCCCAAAAATTAAAATTTATCAGTAAAATCACTTCAAATATTCTACCATAGCCTAAAGTTTTAATATATAGCGTATAATTTTTAAATTTTGTTTTTATATATAATTTAATACCTATACATTACATTATTTATATAAATAATTATATCTAAAATTTTGCTCAAATGTAAATAATTATTGGATGCGGATATTTCGAATACGGATATTACTATATTCATATTTGAAAATTTAAGCAAAAGATACAGATACAGATATATCTGAATATTTTCGGATACGGATAATATCTGCCAACTTCGAAGATGGATGCGGATGGTCAAATAAACGTTCGGATATTTTTGATAGACCTAGCTAAAGGTTTCTAAACTTACTAAGAATGTTCTTAATTTACAAAATTCTAATGAATGTGTTTGTAGCACAGAATGGACAGAAGCTTAACAAAAGAGTAGTTGCAAATTAGAAAAAAAATTCTTAATAAAGAATGTAATTGCTTACAGTGTTCAATCAAATGGAATGAAAAGCTAAGAAAAACAATAAATTGTGCTGAAAAGTGCTGAAATGTAAATTACATGAAAATATATCTAATTTAAGCTTAATCAAAGCAAGAGTTTTTGCTAACTTCAAATGCCTCCAGGAGCTTCTTTTGAGTGTGTATGTTCATGTGTGTCATTCTTTTTCAAATTCTCCTTTCAAAGCTCATCCAAGTAACAGTTAGTTGACCCTACCCACTTTCCAATGATCTTCAATGTTTTGGATAAAGGATTTCCATTAACAGTTAAGACTCCCTTAAGTCTCCCTTATTTCTCGCTCTACTGGCTACTTGAACAGGAGTCTGGATCCCTATTTCAAATGGTGTTTCATTTCCTATTTCATGCCTTTGAATACATGTCATGTGTATTGCCTTTATTACCAAATATTTTTATAAAGAAATATTTAATACACGTGGCATGTATTCAAAAGCATGTAATAGGAGATGAAACACCATTTGGAATAGGGAATCCCATCTGCTTGAACAGGCCAAGGCATAGAGATACTACTTTTTGTATTAAATAGTGCTAAATGTTCATACATTACAAAATCAACTATAAACGTATTTAATTCCTACCAGTTTGTGGAGTCATTTTTCTACCGTTTGGCAGGCTGTTGATGATTTTTCTACTGTGTAGTAGGCTCTCGAGGGTGTTTGCTAAAGTTTAGAAAAAGCACTTTACAACTTTTGGCTTTATAAGTTACTTACGTGTTTGGAAATCAACTTCGACTTTAAATTTTCTAAAATTAAGCAAAACAAAACTAAAAGTTAGAACCACCTTGCAAGCTACTTCTTAGCTTCTTGGTCTTTTGTAAATAAATGAAAGTTGTGATGAACAACTTTAACCTCTACAATTTTATTATAATCCTAAAATACCCTCTGTACACATCAGATCATCTTCACTTCTCTGCATTGATTTTTTTCCATTTCTTCCAAATCTAGAAAGCAAATCTAATATGCTAGCTAATTTGTTCATCCTAAATTTGAGAAGTGTAGATTGAGGGAAAAAGTAGAACCAAGTGTATTTGCCCACAAGAGACAATCGGTTTATGTTGCAAATCTACAACAAGGTTTGTTGAGATTTGCTTATTATTTTCTTGAATCATTGCAGATTTTTGTGTCAAACTTATGTGTGCTATGTGTGCTGTTTTTTGGTTTTTGTTTTTCTTTCTTATTTTAGTATGTTTAGGTGTTGTTTGATTTAATCTATTAAGCAAGATTATGTGAGATCAAGCTCTACAATCTCACCTAGCGTCTTGTCTGATTTCCTAAATTAGGATGATGGGCCGACCAGACACCAACTCTGAGCGCGGTCCTATACATTAGATTGTGCTAGAACATAATCTTACCTAAAGTAAGATTGGGTAAGGCTAATGTGATTGAGTTGTGGAAATTAATAAAAGCATATGCCCATTTTTTGCTTCTAGAATTTACTCCTCCAGCAGCGTGCAATTACAATATTACCCACAAATCTTGTTGGCTCATTTGGAAGCAGAGGATTTTTGCCGCATCGAGATATTATTTCATGCCGCATCGAGATATTGTTTCACACTATGACTAGTGCTATATATCGGGGTCAGTTTGCTTTTTGCCAGGGCACAATGTAGTTTAATGCCATGGCTAATTGGTGGATTAGAGGTAATGAGCTTTTCCATTGTGATGTGAAGTATTTTAGCGCCATGGCTAGGTGGCTTATTGAATAAGTTCGCTTTTCACCATTTCATGAAGTACTTTCGTGTTACGGCTACTCTTGCCTAAAAAACAATTGACTCTAAAATATTTGAAAGCCATGGTGCTTAATTTAGTTGGCCATGGTACAGGATGAGAAAAAACTGGAATATGAGGCCTATGCCATTGCAATAATTTTTAAGTGCCATGACTTATTTTATTTTGTTCCAATATTTCAATTTTCAGTATCCTTCACCATGGCCTATTCTTTTGTGTGCAATGGCTTTAATGAAATTTTTCAAAAGAAAAATATGTTAATAAATGTTTAATAAAGGAAAAAAAGTAATTACATAACTCAATCCAACATTAGACTTAGATATCAAATGTTGAATGGTGATTAGACCAAATGATCACTCAACTCTAATAATGGATATCAAATGAAAGATTGGATAGCCCAATCTATTGTTAGAATAATGCCCTGTAGCCAATTAGATTTTGCTTGTAATAACTGCATTTGTATAAACAATCTTATTTTTGCAATATAAATAAAATGGACATCTTCTTCATATCCTCTTGAATTGTCTCATCAATAATCGTTATAAAAGAAGTCCTCTAGATCATATAAGGCTGAGAGGCCAAGTCACGCATATGATGGTGATAATGAAATTAGTCTCAAGATGTCTTGATCTTAAATTCTCCGAGACATAGAATTTTTGACATGAGAACATCTCAAATTCGGACAGACTTGCGGTAACGGTGCAAATTCAAGGAGTTGAATTATTACCTCATTTTATGGGTAATTGGTGTAGCTGATACCGGTGCATGTTAGTGGGTGCTTGTTAGAAAAATAAGTTTACTGAAAGACTCGACATAGAGAATTCCATGAGATAGCCGTAGTGGTATTCGGTGATGCATTATTCTCTATTTTAAGATAGTGCATATAATTAGTCCTTAAACTTAAGGAACCATGACAACCTTATGGTAGGTCCTTATTCTTTAATGTGCGTTTCGATCACTTATTAGCGGATCACATGAGGTGCAAGTTGGGTGCAAGCTATCTATGCATAAAGGTTTGTGAGTTTAAAAAAAGAATCCGTTTTCTCGTCTTGATGAAGGAGAATATCCCCTATATTTTCTATGATAATTCGATTCAAGAAAATTCTTGCCAAGATAGTGTGTTGATTTGGAAAGGAGTTTCCAATATCAAACTTATGAACGAATCAATCATTAAGAATAGATGCATAATTATGGAGCTATTAGGGTCGCCGAAAATATCTTAACCCTAGGCATCAATCGGAAGATGAAAAATAAAGGGATCGTATTTACACGGCACGCGTAAGTAATTAAGATTTGCACCACAATTAATTCACCAATAAATTGGACTCCATAGGCTTGTAGTTGGACATCGATTATGGAGATTAAGTCCTCTAGAATTAATAGAGATTAATTGTGACACCCCAAGAATTCCCCTAAAATGAAATTTTTGAATCATCAATTTTT
>JACFYI010001445.1:303115-359651 GCA_014898755.1 Handroanthus guayacan | reverse complement strand
CGGAATTTTGGGGGGCGTCACATAAGCATCCAAGTTGGCTTTGATCACACTTTAAATACCCTCCCATAACTATCTCCCAAACATTCGGCCATGTCACACTTTTGAGACCAAAATTTACAGCTGAAAATTCCATCCAAATATTCTCTTCATCTCCCTCATTCTCTCTATAAATTCATACTTAGATCTTCTTTCTAAAAAAGATCTAGAGTGGCAATCGAAAGAGGAAGAGTGGATCAATATTAGAGGTGTAATTACACATTATTTTGGAGAACAAAAGTTGATCATCTTTGAACCAAGCTCACGACACTGAAGTTTTTGTGGAGAAATTTTCGGTTTCTTGACCATTCCTTAGAGGAATTGAAGATTCAATTGGAGAATTGGATTGGATTCATTAAAAGTTGATGAAATTAAGCCAATGGAGTTGATTAAGGATTGATAAAATAGGAGATCAAACTTTCGGTCATCAAAGGAGTGTTCAGCCAAGCTTGTTTTTGTTTAGATTAAGGGTGGTTTTCTCTTCTCTAATCTAAATTCTATGCTCATATGAGAATCTTTTGAAGGTTTAGGCATTGATTCATGTTGATGAATGTTTATTTCTACTGCGTTTTTGATAAAATTATCCCGTGCTCTAATTGATGTTGTTTAATTTTTTGAGTAATTTACAATGAGTTGGAAACCTTTGGTTCAAATTTGGTGATTTTTTGAATTAAGAAAAATTTATTAGAATTTTTGGAATAGGGCCTGCCGATCAAACTCGTGGCTAATTTTGAAACTGCCACTTAAAATTCTAATGATGTTTTGACCCAATTTTTTATGTAATTTGATCTCCTATAGTGTTTTAAATTATCTCCAAGGTAGTTGGTGGGTTTTAGAAACCTTCAGCTGTTGGTGAGTTTTAGAAACCTTTAGGTGGTTTAAAACTAAGTTTAAATTTCATATTTAATTGATGATTTTTATTACATAACTTCCAGTGACAAAACAATGGCATGTGTTGCACTTTTGGCCTTTACTTATATATTCATGATATGAATGTTTAATTAATTATTGTTATTTAATTTCAAGCATTTATGTGAAGGATGTTTGCTGTTGAATGGATGTTTGGGATGATTATGAGCCTCATTAAAATGGTTTAATAAATTGATTTATTGATTGGGTGTATAATTAAATGGGGCTTGCATGCCTCATTTTCATCTTGTAATGAAAGTAGATTTAGGATGGTGATGTGTTTTTTTTCTTTTGATTGAAGGCCATGTATGTATGGTATATTTTGTAATCAAGAAGAAGAAGATGAAGGAGTTCAAGACATGAATACTATGTATGCATGGTAATGCATATGTAATAGATATGATCTATTCATTTAATTACTCACTTAAATCACTTAGTAATGCACTAGTGGCTCTAAGTGCATTATTTGATCAAGGCTTATAATCATCCACCGTAGGAGCATGCTAGGTTGTTTTATTTACTTATTTATGTTTATTATCCTTGTGATGTATGGTGATGCATGCTTAAAATAGATAACCTAAATAAGAGTAAATAAAACATTGATGAGATTTTGACAATTTTTCGAAAGCCCTCACTTGGAAAGTCTAAGTATTTTTTGCAAAAAAAAAAAAAATTAAATTAAGTTACAATGGACAAATTAAATTAGATTTAAAGGAAATTGGAGATTTGATTTAAGTGTTGGAAAGGATTTATCAATAGTTAGTAAATATCATTCAAGTTTGGAGTGGATTAAGAGTTTGATCAAGGAATCAAGCATCATTTTTCGTTTCAAGAGAGTGTTCGACCAAGCTTGAAATTGTAAGGATCAAGGTGATCTTTCTTTCCTTAGATCTAAAATCTATGCTCATATGAAGATCCTTGAAGGATTATGGCTTTATATTCATGTTGATAAATGGTTTTATGCATTATTCCACTGTGTTTTTTGATTTTTTTATGTCTTTCCTTCACTTTCAAATGGCATTCGAGCCAAATCATATGATGGGCTAGTTTTTAGATTCGTTAAAACATCAATTCATGTGATGAATTGATGTTAAATTTGGTGGCCCTGATTCATTTGATGAATTGAAAATCACCAAATGGTGCATGTGGCTTGGATCTATGTGAATTATGTGATAATTAATCCTAAATGTTGATCCAACATGTTTTTGATTCAATGAGATTGAATTTGGACTTATTGCTGCAATTGTGACATTAGATGTGGAATTCAACTTGTTAATGATGATCAATTGACTTTAAAATTGTTTTAAATTCATTTGAGTTTATAATGCATATATTAGATTAGATCCAATATGGTTTGAATCATAGAATACACAAAATTATAGCACAAAAGAGGCAAAAATGAAACTGCCCTGTGTTGCCTAAAATTCCAGATTCTGTGGTACATGTTCATGCTTCGATTTCATGCTTAATTTAATTTAGTGTTATTTTTGTGTTTCTTGATTTTTTATAACATTTCCAATGTGTTGGGAACCTTTGGCTGTAATTTGGTTGATTTGAAAATCAAGAAAAATGCATAGAAAATTATTTTCCGAACACTGCTGTCAGGTTTTTGAATCTGCCATATAACTTTTCATGTGCATTTTGATCTAATTTTTGATGTATTGTGATCTTCTTTATTGTTTTAAATCATTTGTAAGGTGTTCGGGACTTTTCAGAGTCAAAAGACTGATTTAAAACATGAAATAGGTGCATTAAAAATATTTTGGAAATAAGGTGTAAAACAGTGGCGTGAATATGCCACAACTTTTATTTAAAAGTTGTTTGATTCAAATTTTAATGCTCTTTGATTTCTATTGATATTTTTATATCATCTTCAAGGTGTTGGTGATTTTTGGAATCATTAGATGATTTAAAACTAAGTTGAATTCCATATTTGTTTGATCAAATGCCATGAACAAGTCTGTGATATCATTATGCTGCATTTGATGCACTTATTGATGTTTGATTAAATGTTCATGAGATGAGTAATTAATTGTTGGATGTTTATTTAATTTCATGAGTTCATATGATGGATGTATGATGTAGAATGGGTGTTTGGGATGATCACGCGCCTCATTAAAATGATTTTAATGATTTATTTTATTAATTGAGTCCATAATTAAATGGGGCTTGCATGCTTCCTTTCTATCTTGTAACAAGAGTTGAATTAGGATGGTGAGGTCTTCTTCTTTTTGATTCAAGACCATGCATGTATAGTATATTATATAATCAAGATTGAAGAAAATGAAGGAGTTCAAGACATGGAGACCATGTATGCATGGTAATGCATATGTAATAGATTAGATCTATTCCTTTAATTATTCACCTAAATCACTAAATAATGTTCTAATGGCTCTAGGTGCATTATTTAGAAAAGGCTCATGATTATCTACTCTAGGAGCATGCTAGGTTTTAATGGTTTATGCTTTCCTTAGCCTATGGATATATGTTGATACATGTGTGGGCTAAAGGACTTAAATAAGTGGTTGAAAATAATGAGATCTTTCAAGTATAAAATCTTTTACTTAGATTAACTAAGTATTTTTCTCAAAAAAATTAAGTTTGAAATGGATTAAATTAAAAGAATTTAATTTTTTATGCCTCCCTCCAATAGATTTAAACATGGAATGCTACCGCGATTGAAGTATTGTCTCACGAGTCGTGAAACATTTTGATTATGAAAAGTTATGTTTATTTCTTAAATCATGAGATGACACTTTTTAGTATTTAAGGTGTGAGGTTGTCTCACAAGCCATGGAACGTTACACACTTAATAACTAGAAGGTCCGATTGATGGGTTATGAACTTAACATTTAGTAATATAGATGCCTCACGAGTTATGGGTCTATATGAAAAATGAGGCAAAATAAGATACAATTGGTAATTGTTACCTACCTTAGAATTAATAATAGATATATTACAAGTCGTGGGTCTATTATTGATGTCTTGGATCTTAATTCTCACTAGGAAATATGATTTCCCTAATTCTCTAAGAGGGTGGAGAATTTGATAAAATAATGTGAGATATAAAATATGCGTAAAGACCATAAACATATTTTGTAAATGTTGGATTAAAATAGGTGCTAATATTCTCTTCCATGCTATTGTAGATTTTGTGAAAAATCTATGAAAAATGGCTAAGAACTCACTCATTATTATTTTGGAAACTAACAAATTGATTGGACCCAACTATAACGATCGGCTAAGAAATCTCAAAATTATTCTTGATTACGAAAAATGTACTTATATTTTTTATGATACTTCCCTGGACACTGCACCGGATGATGACGAAGACACACGCAGTACGATTGCAAAGTGGGTTAAAGATGATCTTCAATCCTAGTGTCTTATGTTGGCATCCATGTCCAATAAACTCCAAAAACAACAAGAAAACATGAAGCGCGCTGTCGAAATTTACACACACTTACAAGAGTTGTATGGTGTACAAACTCGGTATGAGTTCTATGTGATCTCTAAAGAGTTGTTTCAAATGAGAATGGGAGAGGGGACAAGTGTCCATGAATACGGTCTCAAAATGATTGGGCTTGCTGAGAAGCTTAGCAACTTGGACGTCATCATGGATAACAACCTTTATGTGAGTTTGATCATCCCCTCTCTTCCTAAATCATTTGATCAATTCGTTATAAATTTCAATATTAGCAAGAATGAAGTGACGATTAGTGAGTTGGTGAACATATTGGTCACTACGGAGGCCACCATCAAGAAAGATAAACGGGTTATGCTTACTTCCACTTCCAAGGTTCGAAAGGGCGCTAAGAAGGGAAAGAAGAAGAAGAGTTCTTCTTCAAAAGGGAAGCAATCAATGACTCAAGGGGATGGAATCACAAAAAAAAAAAAAAAAAAAAAAAAAAAAAAAAGAAAGGGGTTGATCCCAATGCCAAATGCTTTTATTATGGCGAACTTGGCCATCAGAAAATGAATTGCAAGGTTTATCTTACAAGTTTGAAAAACGATATATTTGCTGCTGAAACCCACTTATCAATAGATTCTTCTTCATGGATTTTTTATATCGGATGTAGTTCACACTTTTGCAATATATTGTAGGGGATGGAAAGAAAAAGGAGGCTTACGGATAGGGATATGATTCTTTGCTTAAACAATGGGGTTAAGGTTGCTGCTCATAGTGTATGCATAATCACTTTAGCTTTCCGTTCTAATAAAATTGTGCTTGACCCCGTGTACTACATTCCAAGTTTAATAAAGAATAGTATTTCGATTTTTATTTTAGATCATGAAGGTTTTGAAATCTCTATCAAAAATGAAAAACTAAATGCATACAAGAATGATTCTTTATGTATCAAGACTCTTCGATCCGATCTGGGAGGCGAGTACTTAAGCATTAAATTTCTAGATTATCTATAAGAGAATGGAATTTTCTCATGATGGACTCTTCCCAGCATATCTCAACTTAATGGGATAGCCAAACAAAGAAATCGTACTCTATTAGATATGGAATGTTGCATGATAAGCTTTATCAATATTCCTATTTTCTTTCGGAGTTACGCTATAGAAACGGCTGCGAAGCTGCTAAACATAATTCGTTCGAAGTCGGTGCGTAAAACTTCATATGAGATGGTATGGCAAATCACCCTCATATTCTTATCTTAGAATTTGGGATTCTCCCGCTTATGTGAAGCATTTAGATGCAGATAGTTGGATAGTCGATCTACCTTGTGCAAGTTTGTGGGATACCTAAGAGAGTTTATGGGTTATTACTTCTATGATTGTTTGGAACAAAAGATGTTTGTTTCAAGAAATACTACCTTTTTCGAAAGGAAATTTCTATTAGATAGAAAAGGCATTGTTTTCAAGTTTGACGAAGTTTGTAATGATCAAATGATTCCACAAGCAATAGAAGCAAATAAGCAAGAAATGCCTATTATTATACAACTCCCTAGAAGGTTGGAACATATCAAGAAGCAACCCAAAAGGTTCAGATTTCTTCATGAGATGGAAAAAAACGGATCTCGATCCTAAGATCTATGAAGAAGCAATGTCAGACATAGATTTGGGACATTGGCTTGAAGCCATGAAATTCAAAATGAACTTTATGTGCTCTAATAAAGTATGAACTTTAGTGGATCTACTAAATGGTATAGTACCTGTTAGCAGCAAATGGATCTACAAGCAAAAGCTTGGAGCAACTGGAGATGTGATGACCTATAAGGCTAGATTAGTGGCAAAATGATACATTCAAAGTCCAGGAGTGGACTTTGAAGAAATCTTTTCGCTTGTATCTGTGCCAAAATTCATTAGAATTATACTTGCCATAGCCACATGTTATGACTATGAGATATGGCAAGTGGATGTAAAGACCGCCTTTCTCAATGGTAACATTAACAATGAAATTTACATAGAGCAATCGGAAGGCTTTATATCTAGTGGGAGTGAGCGAAGGGTTTGTAAACTCCATAAATCTATTTATAGATTTAAACAAGCATCTCAAAGCTGGAACATACATTTTGGTAAAACAGTCAAAGTGTTTAGCTTTATAAAAAATATGTATAAACCATGTGTATACAAGAAGGCTAGTGGGAGTTCCGTTCAATTTTTAGTACTTTATATCAATGACATTCTTCTAATTGGGAATGAGAAAGAAATGTTAGAGTGAACAAAAACATGGTTATCTATGCAATTCTCCATGAAAGATTTGGGTGAAGCATATTTCATATTAAGAATACGGATCTGTAGAGATAGATTAAAAAGGATGCTAGGCTTCTCCCAAACACCGTACATAGACAAAATACTAAAGAGATTTAATGTGAAGGAATCTAAGATAGGATTTTTGCGTATGAGACATGGGTTACATCTCTCTAAGTCTATGGCCCCAAAGATAGAAGAAGATAGACATAAAATATCTAATATACCTTGTGCATTTGCCATTGGAAGTATAATGTATGCGATGCTATGTACGAGACAGGATGTAGCATATGCTCTAAATGTTACGAGCCGCTTTCAATCTAATCCCTATGAGAGTCATTGGAGTGTCGTAAAAACAATCCTTAAGTATTTGAGAAGAACTAAGGACTTATTTCTTGTTTATGGTGGTGTAGAGTTGAAACTTGAAGGGTTTACGGATTTTAGTTTTCAGTTCGACATAGATGACAGTAAATTCGTTTCTGGATTTATATTTTGCCTTACTGGTGGTGAAATTAGTTTGAAAAGTTCCTAAGCAAGAAACCACCGCCGACTCAACCACTAAAGCAGAATACATAGCAGCATCGGATGCTGCAAAAGAGGGTGCTTGGATGAAAAATTTCTTCCGAGAGTTAGATGTAGTTCCTAGCAAAGCCAAGCCAGTTCTTATCTTTTGTGATAACAATGAAGCTATCACTCAAGCGAATGAGCCGAGATCTCATCAACGATCCAAGCACATTATGAGACATTATCACTCGATCCTGGAGATTATTGATAAAGGCGACATTAAAGTGGAACGTATTGTCTCGGAAGAGAATATAGCAAATTCGCTAACTAAGCCGCTTACGCAGAAGGTCTTTGAGAGACATCTTAAGAAGATGGGTCTAAGGACTATGAGTAATTATCTTTAGGGCAAGTGGAAAATTGTTAAAATAGTGCTCTGCAGGCAATAGGTTTTGGCTTGTAAAACTATTCGTGTATAAATGATCTTAATTTTCCAATGTGAATAATATGGCCATCTTCTACATATTTTTGAATATTGTCTCATCAACAAGGAACATGAAAGAAGTCCTCTAGATTATATAAGACTATGGGATTAGTTTACGCATATGATAGTGATCATGAAATTAGTCTCTGAAAGCTTTGATATTAAATGTTCCAAGTCATAGAATCTTTGACACAAGGACATCTTAGATTCGGATAGACTTGTATTAACGATGCATAATTTAAAGAGTTGAATTATTACCCCATTTCATAGACAATCGATGTAGTGGACATTGGCTTGTTAGTGGGTGCTTATTAGAGAACAAATCCACTAAAGACCCGATATAGAGAAATCCATAAGATAGCCGTAGTGGCATTTAGTGATTGAATATTCTCTATCTTGCGATAATATATATTATTAGTTATTAGACTTGCGGGACCGTGGTAATCTTATAGTAGATCCTTGTTCTTTTATATGTGTCTTGATCACTTTTGAGCGGGTCGCATAAGATGTATATTGGGTATAAGCTATCTACGTATAGAGGTTTGTGAGTTCCAATATAGGATCCATTTTCTCATCTTGATGAATGAAAAGATCTCTTACGTTTTTATGATGATTCAATTCAAAAAAATCCTTGCACAAGATGATGTGCCAATTTGAAAAGGAGTTTCCAAAGTCGAGTTCACAAATGAATCGATTATTAAGAATAGAGGCATATATATTGAGCTATTACGGAGACCGAAAATATCTTGACCCTAAGCCGCAGTCGAGAGGTGGACAATGAAAAGACCATATCTGCGCGGTACACGTAAATAGATGAGATTCGCACTATAATTAATTTACCAATGAATTGGACTTCATAAGCTTGAGATTAGACATCAACTATGGAGATTGAGTACTCTTAAATTAATAGAGATTAATTCTATGAGAAATTAATTAAAGTGTTTAATTAATCATAAATCGTAAAAGTTATGAGCCTGTCTCTAATTAATTGATGAACCTAATAGGTTACACGCTTTCCTCGAATAAGTCATAAGATAAATTTAATGGAAATTCTCTAATTAAATTTGAGAAAATCACCTAAATTAGATTTAGGCAAAGGAAGAGAAATTTTGACTAAAGTTAAAATGGGTTTTCTTGGTTAGAGTAATTTGAAGAGTTAAATTATTCTAATTAAATTAATTATTAATTTAATTTAATTAATTTCAATAGTTTAATTTAATTAATTCAAGAAGAAAAATTTAATTATGAGGAAATTTTAATTGGTGTTTATGATTAGTTAGAGATCATGTGACACTTTAATTAATTGCTAATTAAAATGCCATATGGATATATTCAACTTAGATGCCAAGTGGGCCAATAAAATTTGAATACAAGAATTTAGATTCTTCCCTCCAAAATATCTTGTTGCCTAAGCATCCAAGAAGGCTATAAATAGTCCCATAAGCTCACATTTTGCTACTGAAATTTTCCTCTAAAATTCCCTCTAAATATCCTTTATCTTCTTCTTTTCTCTCCATTAAAAGTTCATCTCTAGTTTCTTATCTAACCATGAACTAAAGTGGTAATTAAAGAGGAAGAGTGGATCAATATTAGAGGTGTGAATCCACATTGCTTTAGAGAATCAAAAGTTGGTTATCCAGGATTGAAGCTCACAACATTGTGCTTGAAGAGTGTGTTCGATCTTTTCAAGCTAAGAAGGAAATTGGAGATTTTATTCAAGTGTTGGAGAGAATTCATCAAGAGTTGGTGAAGATCAAGAGTTTGATCAAAGAATCAAGCATCATTTTTGGTTTCAAGAAAGTGTTCGGCCGAGCTTGAAATTGTAAGGATCAAGGTGATCTTTCTTTCCTTAGATATAAAATCTATGCTCACGTAAGGATCCTTGAAGGATTATGGCTTCATATTCATGTTGATGAATGGTTTTGTATATTATTCCGCTGCGTTTTTTGATTTATTTATGCCTATCCTTCACTTTCAACTGCATGGATCAGGGTTATAAATTTTCTCATTTTCATCAATGAAATAATATTAAGCTACTTGAAAAGTCTGCTTTAAATTATCAAGTTGCAAATGTCACTGCACATGCAAGAGATAATAGAGCACGCAGCTCATTTTTATGGTAACGATATTGATGACTTTGAAAATGAACCAACTACTGAGGTAGATACTCATATCCATAACGTGAGAGAGACTGAAACAAGGGGTGTTGGCAGTAGGAGAGGAAGTGGTGCCTTTCCTCAAACACATTCGTAAAAAAAAAAAAAAGAAAAAAGAAGAAAATAAAGAAAATGACCACTGCTGAAAAAATTGCTAAGTGTTTTGAGTGCATAGTTAATACAGTTGAAAATGATTCAACATTTTGATCATGCAACAATATTGCATTCCAATGCACTATCCATGAATGCTTAGAAGTACCCATGATTGAAGAAGGTGATTGCTTGTGGATGCACGCTACCTATTTATTTATTAAACCTGCTATTTGAGAGTTGTTTCTATCAATAAAAAAGGATAAGACTCAATTGAAGTGGCTTCAAGAACAAATGGAAAGAGACATACATCAAGGGACATCTTCAATGACCTCATATCATACATCGTATGGAGAGTCCTGAGAAAATGACAATGATTGAGAACTGTTTAGTATGTTATTTTTATATGGTTATTTTAGTATTGTCATGACATGTTGGCTTGTATAAAACAACTTTGAATGTTAAGAGTTAGTGTTGGCATAATGTTTATTTATCATAAATTTTGTTAACTTTTTTGTATTATGATATGCTTGCAATCTTTTTAAATAGCTATGCCGTAATACATGAGATATGTTTTTATTGTAGAATTGCAAATTAATGAAGTTGCTTTTAATCTAAACAGAATGGCATGTTCTGATTTTGATACTAGATTGAATTCTCTATTGATATCTCTAATTAATGACAATTCAGATAATTCGACCAATGAAGAGGACACTGAAGGCAATAGCTCAACCAGTTCTTTAAGTTACAAAACAAAATGACTTTTATGTGCTGTAGCTATTGGAGCATTAATAGATCATCATAATTACTTACATAAAATGCCTCGCTGCTTGAGAAGTTATAGTGGTTAGGCATGGTTAATGTCTTTATTGAATGGACATCCTCATCGATGTCATGAAAAGATGAGAAGTCAATAAGAAGTATTTTTTAAGTTGTGTAGAATCTTAGTAGATGAGTATGACCTTAATCCAACGAAAAGTATAACTATTAAGGAACAACATATAACCTTCTTGATGATGTTGGTCTAAGAGAAGGCAATAGACAAATATAAGTTATTCCATGATGTTTTGCAAGCTTAAGCAAAGATGTCAAGTGATTAGCTTAGGCTATTCGACGACTTCTCAATCATGCACCCACATATTAAAGATAATCCACAATATTACACTCGTTTCAAGATAAATATTCAATATCTTTACATTTCACATTATTGAAGAAGCTCATAGATTTACTAATTTATCACATTGGCGCTATTGAAAATAGTCACATTAAGGCTATAATACCATACAATGAGCAAACCTCTGATATCAGGAAGAAAGGCATTCCAATCGAAAATATAATGTTAGCATGTGATTTTAACTTGCATATCACATTCATGTAACCTGGTTCGGTGGGAAGTGGTCATGGTACTAGAATTTTCTATTATGTGATTAAAGATCCCTCCAGGGATTTTCCAATGCCTCCCTGAGGTAAGTGACAATATGAAATTTATTTATTTATAGATATTATTTGGTATTATTAATGAATTTTTCCTTTGTTTTAGGAAAATATTATCTGGTTGATGCGAGTTTTCCAAACATATCTTAGTTTCTTGCTCTATATAAAAGACAAAGGTACCATCTACAAGATTTTGGACGTGTTTCATTTTACAAAAATTACCAAGAAGCACCCATCATATTTGTTCCTCATTATGATTAAGTATTAGACTTTCATTTGGCATATGGAAGTCAAAATGGCATATGATTATTGATATGCCTGGCAATGTTTCATGGCCACACCAAGTTGTACTTGTTTCAGCAACTGTGACAATTCAAATTTTTATCCATAAAATGATCAACATGAACTAGATTTTGAAATATTTGAACTAAATATTGATTTCCTTATAAAAGAAGAAGATTCAAGTACAAACCATGATAGTCCACAAGGATAACAAAGTGATCAAGCAGTGGACAAAATGTGAGATGACATATGCACATCAATACATATGGAAATATTGGCATTTCGATACAAAAAATGTGTGGTTTGTGGCATTATTTGGAGCATGTATTTTCTAGCAATATTTATGAAAGGTTGTTCATTTAGTAAATATATGTTTGCTAAATATAAATCACATTTTATTTGAATTTTGGATGTTAATTTAAATTGTGGATTCACTTTTTGATTCAACTGTCCTCTAGAATTGTGGTGTTTTGAGATGTGTAAATTTGAACTGTTGCTCTTCTGTTTTTGCTCGATTCGGTAAATTCATGATTATTAATTTTCTTTGTTTAGTTTGTTTCTTTCCAATTTTTGGTTTTTGATTTTCCTAGAATGCTTCTAGATGAAAGTTTGAGTGTTTTTCTAGAGTATTCCTGATGGAGGCACTGGAGGTGAGATTATAGTGCTATGCAATTGCTTTATTCTAAGAGGAGGATTTTGGTTTTTAGGAGTTTTAATTAAGGGAATCAAACCTGATGGCACCCGCGGTAATACTTTGATTCTAACCACTATTTCTCACATGAGTCGGCTGCCAATTTTCACCACATATGCCACCAAACTCCATCACGCTATATCCCCTTGCCATTTTCTATATTTTGCTTCCATTCTCCATTTGTCTCCTAGTAGAAGTAGTTTGATTCTAGTTCTAGCATTGTATATATTCAAGTTACACACTCTAATCCCAAGAATTTCATACAAGGCTGATGACAATAGAGGGCACTTATTGATTGGTTTTGGTGAGAGTTTTGTACGGTTCGTGTAATAACATGAAAATTTCTCTAATTAAATTTTTAAAACATCGCTTTTGATTGATAAATATTTTTATAATTTTTTTGAGAAATATTTTAATCGGTAGTCGATTTTCGCCGTTTTGAGAATTTTCTCACAATAAAAAATATTTTATCACTTCTAAAAAATTTTTTTTGAACCTAAAAATTATCATATACATTATTTTAGCTCAAAAGAAAATTTTTAGCCTAATTGTTGACAAAACCCAATCCATTACATAATATATACTTAGAAGACAAACAAAAAATATACACATATGTGTGTATACAATTCTCGGCCAAACACCCCTCTAACCTTGGATATTTATTGTTTTATAATGAAATTTATTTACAACCAAGTGATTAATCCTCATCTGTCCAATTGGCCACAAAACATAGGGTTTTGACACCTTGCACACACAATTAGAAATGACAATTAAGTCTCAAAACTCAGTCTTTAAGTCTTGCATTTTCTTTTGCATGACAAACACAAAAACTCTTGTTTCTTGCTTGACTACGTTGTCTTCCTTACATACAAGAACAACTTCATCCTTAATCTTCCTTCAAGCTCCCTAACATTTCAAATACTTGTAAAAGTCAAATCCTAAGGGGGAACAAAGTAATGTTGGGCTCTTGGTAAGTTTGAAACACTACCTTTGATATGATCTTGTATATATAGGGTTTTGGAGAGAAATATAGTATAACTCCTTATAATTTTGATTGTTATATGATTGAGTTAAGAGAGTTGGAAATTTGCTATCAAACTTTGGGTATTAGCCAAAGAGGTAAGAATTGTTGTTGGTTCTTGACTTTTTTGGAGCTTATTATATTAATTGATTTGGGATCTTGATGATTAACTTGGAATAACATTTAGATTTGGAATAGAAGTTTTGAAACTTGAAAATTTAAGGTTAAATTCTAACACACACACAAACAGCTTGGTCTCAGATACACCCATTGTTTATGCTTAACTTCCAATTTCCAAAGCTTAAAAACTGACCTTAATCTTATCAAATCGGCCCATATGATATACCGATAAAAATTTTATTGAGTGTAGATAATTTTAGAACTAAAAATCACTCAAAACATGAAAGAAAATAGCCAAAAATATTGATAGAAAATAATATGTCAGGACTACCGAGAACAGGGACAGTGGGAGGAGAGAAATTCTGAGTGGGGATAGATGAAGATTGGACTATTGGATCGTTGATTAGAAGCCACCGTTAAAAAGATCGTCGAGTTAAGATAATTTTGGAAGCAAATTGCACCGTTAAACAACTAGAAACTTTGAGATAAAATTATTGGAATAACGGTTGTCGTTCTTGGAAATATGATTAACAAAGAGGTTTTGACATCGAATGATTAAGTGATTTTGCTTGGAGCATATTGTGGGTTGTGATCAAAGGATTGAAGTAATGATTATAGCTATCCCTTGTACTCATTAATAATAGAATTCTTTGGATCATAATTTTATTTTCTTGCTTTGAATATAATAAGCATGAGCTTAAACGTGCTATTGTTATTCTTTTCCTTGGATATCATGAATTCTTTGCCTTGTTTGATAATGACTACGGACATTTGGATTTTGTCATGGTCATTTCCTTTGCTTAATCAATATTTTGATAACTTTGTGCTTGGGATCCTTGGACAAAATTGGATATGTAATGCATTGTTGGGTTGATAAATGGAAATATGGCTTTACTTGGCTTGTTTTGTAAAATTTTTATGCTTAATTTTGAACTCCAAATCATAGGAAATGCATGTTATTTTTAGTTTAAAAATAAAAAGAATTTTAGTGTGAGCATGTTCACGCCCACATAAGGGCACACTCGCGCCCGAGGCAAAAGTCTTGGGCCATTTGAGCATATCCGTGCCCATTTCGTACACACTCGCACCCAAGTTAGAAATATTTTTAAGTATTTTTTAACCATTTTTTATGATTTTAACTCCACTTTGTCTCGTTAAGTCCATGAATCACTCTTTTGAAATCTTTTCAAAACATTGCTCGTAGTTTTTACTCTTCAAAAATATTTTCAAAATATTGTTTATGATTTTCACTTCTCTGAAATATTTCAAAGTATCGGTTACCTTTCCATTCCCTTTGAAATGTTTCCAAAATATTTTATTGATTTCACTCTTCTAAAACATTTTGAAAATATTGTTGAAGGATTACATTTCTTTGAAAGATTTTTAAAATATTATTTGTGGTCTTTACAACTCTGAAACATATTCAAAATATTGATTGCGATTTTCACTCTTTTAAAGTGATTTAAAAAATATAGTTTGAGATGTCTCAATCCTTTAAAAGGTTGTTTGAAAATCGATTGATATGTCCATGGTGCATCGTTTTAAAATATTTTCAAAATACTATTTGAAATTAGCAAGGAACACTTTTTTGAAATATCATCTGACATGTCCATATATCATTTTCTTTAAAATATTGAGCTCGAAATATCATTTGATATATCCTGAATTCAAATTGAATCGAGTAATTGCGTCCGAGACTCGTTGAAAGTTCATATTGATTAAATCGGATCAATTGTGATTGATTGATATTCATTATGCACCATCCGATAGATGGTTTTATTTATGTTCAAACCTTGTTTGAAACTTTGATTATTTAATTCAAACGATTATTATTACCCTAGTAGCCTTTTTGTGTATTTATTTGATGGGGCCCTGGGGACCTCAAAGAGGGACACTGGGCGGCATCGGGCCAATAGTTGAGCCTTTGGTACATTTTTCCAATTATTGGATAGTTCTGCAGAGAATTTGGAGTAGAAATTTGTCCATTTGGCACGTGGTCGACCGTGCTTAAATTATTGTTTATCTAGGTTGTCCCCTTTGCGTGGCTACTCGAGGGTGAGGACTTGTGGAAGAATAAAGTGTCATAATGCCATGATTAACATTGTTTATTGTAGAAATGATAAGGGTGATAAATCTACCAAATACTAGTTCAGGCTATGCTATTTGATTGTGTGTTTGATTGTGAACTCTTGCATGAGTTATTGATTCCGTTTGGTTATTGGAACTATAACAATCGTATTACATATTTTAATTCGTTTATGAAAGTTGTTAGCTCTCTTTTCGATCTGTTGATTCGGCCTATGTGATAATCGATTCTTAAGCTTATTATTTGCCTTAGTTATTAATCATTGAATTTGTTGAATCAGTTATGCTATTTGTTCTTGATTATAGCATATTTTTGCATATAGATTGACTTGGTTATTATCGGTTGAAATTTTGAATCGAAAATGAAATTCAACATTTGATTATTGATTAATCTCGAGCTCATGTCGATTCAGCTGATGTTTATTGAAACTCTGAATTGGACTTGTTGTCCATCTATTGATTATTGGCAACTTTAGAATTCGTTATTGATATAGCTACTGATTCTGTTGATTCTTTGCCTTACCTATCCCTAGCCATAATTTTTACTACATCAGTAGACGTACGTTAATAAATTTATATGTTCAAGTAATTAATTTCAGGTTCTAGCCCTAGCTTAAAGGTTATTAGTATTTTGTATGGAATGAAGGTATTTTGTGATAAGTTATGGAATGAGAATAATGAGAACCTGAAAGTTTTTTTATGGTATGGAACTGTAATGTAAAGTTTGATTTGGAGGCTCTTTGAGATGGAGAAATTTTGTTAAGATATTGGAAACTTGTAATACTTAGTAGTATCTATACGTACTCATGATCTTATAATTTATTAAGATATTGTGATTGTAAAATTGGGTACCTTATGGAATATTGGAATTTGAGGCTTGTAGTAAGTATGTAATTGAGCATGGATTTGAATAGTGAGTTGTAGAAGATGAGTATGATTTTGTAAGAAGGTTATGTATCAAGTTTGTATTTGATATTTTTTTTTGAAGCTTTCCCCACAGGTAGCTATTCCAGTCTTGGGACGAAAATTCCAAATCCGGATCGTTACAGGTGGTATCAGAGTTTGGATTTTCCTTGAAAAGGAAATCCAAGCTACGTTGGAAAAATGTTCCTTGGGATAGGAACTTTAGTTAGGTTTGTATCATAGGAGTGAACTAAACTAAGTTTATGATCCATTGGTATATCGAGTAATGCTTAAATATATTGGATTGCAATTAGAAGGCCTACCAATATGTGAACTGTTATATTTATGTGTTAATCATTTGACACTAGAAAGGTGATATAGATGTGTATATGTTGATTGAGTTGCTTTGAGTTAAGTGACGATGTGGGTAAATAAACAATATAGCTTTTACCATATTGCTCAGTCCCATTTTGGTATCACATTATGATATCTTATGATAAACTTGGCATTTCATAACAAAAATAGTTATTGGAATGGTGCTAAGCAAAGTTTGTTTGTCAATTTCGGATAGTTATGGCAATGAGAGGAAGTACCTCAAACATAGAAGTCTCTAGAAAGTGGGGTAGACCGAGGTGTGTGTTATTTGAGGAAATTCTTACACCCGAAACCCCAAATAACGTGGAAGATAACTTATCTTGAAAGAAACCACTTGAACAAACACCCCTTGCAAGAAATGAACTGGCAATAGATCGACTTTCACTTTATTACAGCAATTTGTGAACCAAGGTCGACAGCCAGCTAATCAGGGGCGTGAGAACGAGGAGAATTTCGAGGATAGGTTGTTATTCCGATTTTTAAGATTTAACCCACCAAGGCTCAAAGGTGAATCTAACGATCAGAAAGCAAAATCTTGGGTAAGGTAGGTTGAGAAAATCTTCCAAGTACTTAACTACTTGGAAGAACAGTAAGTAAGACACACTACCTTCCTTTTGGAAGATGCATCGAATAATTGGTGGTGTGTTGTGGAGCAACGGTGGGAATGGAATGAAATTGAATGGACTTGGTTAGAATTCAAAGCACAATTTATGAAAAGATTTACCCCTTAGGTTGTCAAGGACATGAGAGAGAGGAAATTCATGAATTTGATCTAAGGATCCCAAATGGTGCTTGAATATAAAGCTCAATATAATAAATTGATTCAGTACGCTCCGCATGCAATAAGGAGAACAAAGAAGTTCATTGAAAGGTTAAAGCTTGGTTTAAAGTGTGCATTGGCTATATACAACCCCTTTAATTGTGATTCGACTGTGGAGAGGGCGATGGAGATGGAAGCGGAGTTTCGAGAACTTCAAAAATTTGACGAGAGGAAGAAAAGAAAGTAGTTGGGTAGGTCCAATCGAAACAAGGGGAAACAAGGTTTCTATGGAAAGAAACCCAAGATGATGATAGGGAACCCACCAATTGCTGATAAGGGCAAGGCTCAGGCAACGATGGACAAGAAAAGTTAAGCTTATTGTGAGGGCACAAATCACATCGAGAATAGGTACTGGAAGGAATAGGAGAGGTGCATGGTCTGTGGGAGTCCCTACAATTTCCCAAAGAACTGCCTCAAAATCCACAAGGACGCTAATGCTGGAATACAAAACTAGCCATAACAAAATGCAACAAGGCGTCCACAGATCAAAGCCCAAGCCTGTGCAAAGTTTTGTTTGATCCCAGTGTTACGTATACATTTGTGTCAACTGCATATACTAAGCGAGTGGATTTGACTTTAAAAATTATATAAACCCCATAAAAGTCCAAACCACTGTAGAAGGATGTTACGAAACTTGCATTAAGTACCCAAATTGCCTTATGAACATAGACAATCAGGAATTCATAGATTACCTTATTGAATTGTCAATCTAGAACTATAACCTTATATTAGGATTAGATTGGCAATGTCGACACTAAGCTATAGTGGACTGTTTTGCTAAAACAGTCAACTAGGTATTAAAATTGGGGGTTGGAATTAACGGCACTTCTAAGGGCGACAATATAACTACCATATCAGCAATAAGAGCTAGAAGGATTATAAGGAAAGGAGGACAAGAATCTCTAGCTTATTTGATTAACAAATCTCAAGATAAAGATAAGTCGGAGGATGTGAGTGTAGTCAAGGAATTTCTGAAAGTATTCTTTAAGGAACTAAATTCACTACCCCCCAACAAGAAGATAGAGTTTATAATAGAAATCATACCTGGGGTAGCGCCATTCTCAAAAACCCCTTTTAGGATAGCACCAGCAGAATTGAAAGAATTAAAAGAGTAATCATAGGAACTGCTAGATAAGAATTTCATTTGATAGAGCTCTTTCCTTTGGGAAGCTCGGGCCTTGTTCATAAAAAGAAAGATGGTTCTTTGAGGATGTGTATTGACTATAGAGAACTAAATAAAGTAACGGTAAAGAATTAATACCTTTTTGCCTCATATTGATGGACTATTCGATCACCTGCAAGGATCTACAATGTATTCAAAACTGGACTTGCGTCAAGGATATTATTAATTAAAGGTAAGGAAAGTAGACACTCCCAAAACTGCATTTAACTCTAGATATGAACACTTTGAATCTGTAGTGATGCTGTTTGGATTAACGAATACCCCTACAGCATTCATGGATTTAATACATTAAGTGTCCCATCTATATCTAGATTCTTTCATGGTTATCTTCATGAAAGATGTCTTAGTACATTCTAAAACAGGAAAAGAACACGAAGAGCATTTTTGGATTATTATTCAAACCCTTGAAGAGTATGAACTATATGCCAAGCTCAATAAATGTGAATTTTGGCAAAAAAAAGAATTCAGAAAATAGGAAAAAGTAGAAAGTTAGCCCGCAGATATGTAGAACCATTTGGAATTATTGAATAAATTGGTCTAGTAGCATATAGGCTTGACCTACTGCCAAACCTTACTGAAATCCATGACGTATCCCATGTATCTCAATTGTGGAAATATTATTCAGCTCCTTCGCACATCATAGAACATATGGATGCACCTTTACAAAGTGATTTCTCGTATATAGAACAACCTTTCCATATTCTAAATTACCAAGTACGTGAACTTAAGAATCATAGGATGCCCTAAGTTAAAGTCTTCTAGAGAAATCAAAAGGTCGAGGAGGCTATTTGGGAACGTGAGGACGAGATACGTGAGAAACATCCTTACTATTTAAGTAAAAGTATGAATTTGGGAGTCAGATTCTTTTAGGGGTTCGGGTAACAACTCGAAAATTCTTCTAATTAAATCTTTAAATCATCACTTTTAATCGGTAAATATTTTTAAAACGTTTTTATCAAAAAATTTTATCCGTAGACAATTTTTCGCTGTTTTGAAATTTTTCTCACAACTGAAAATATTTTATCATTTTCGAAAAAAATTTCTTACACTAAAAAATTATCATATATATTATTTTGCCTCAAAAGAAAATTTTTAGCCCAATTGTGTCCAAAACCCAATCCATTACACAATATATACTTAGAAGACAAACAAAAAATATACACATATATGTGTATATAATTCTGCTCCAAACACCCCTCTAACCTTGGATATTATTGTTTTATAATGAAATTCATTTACAACGAAGTGATAAATCTTCATCTTGCTAATTGGCCACAGACCACAGGTTTTCAACACCTTGCATACACAATTGAAAATGGCAATTAAGTTCCAAAACTTAGTCTTTAAGTCTTGCATTTTCTTTGGCAAGACAAATACAAAAACACTTGCTTTGAACTCTTGCTTCTTGCTTCACTACCTCGTTTCCCTTACATACAAGGACAACTTCATCCTTAATATTTCTTCAAGCTTCCTAACATTTCAAAGACTTGTAAAACCCAAATCATAAAGGGGAACAAAGCAAGGTTGGGCTCTTGGTAAGTTTGAAACCCTAGTTATGATATGATCTTGTATATGTAGGATTTTGGAGAGAAATATAGTACAACTCCTTATGATTTTGATTGTTATAGGATTGACTTAAGATAGTTGGAAATTTGCTATCAAACTTTGGGTATTAGTTAAAGAGATAAGAATTATGGTTGATTCTTGACTTCTAAGAGTTTTTATTTTATATTTTGGAACCTATTGTATTAATTGATTTAGGATCTTGATGATTAACCTTGAATTTAGATCTGGGATAGAAGTATTGAAACTTGAAAATTTAAGGTTGAATTCTGACATACACACATAAACACCTTGATCTCCAATCTACCCACTATTCCTGCATAACCTCCAATTTACAAAGCTTAAAAACCCACTTTAATCTTATCAAATCAGCTCATATGACATACCGTTAGAAACTTTATCAAGTGTAGATAATTTTACAATCAAGAATCACTCAAAAGCATAGAAGAAAATGGCCAAAGATATTAATGGAAAACAACATATTAGGACTGCTAATAACAAGGGCAATGGCAAGGGAGGAACTTTGAGTGGGTATAGACGAAAGTTCGACTGTTGGATCGTCAATTAAAAGCCATCGTTAGAAAAGTCGTTGAGTTAAGATAATTGTAGAAGCAAATTACACTATTCAGCTATTAGAAACTTTAAGATAAAATGATTCGAATAAAGGTTGTTGTTCTTGGAAATGTAATTAAAAAAGAGGTTTTAATATTGAATGATTAGGTGATTTTCTTGGAGCATATTTAGGAATTTAGAAGCATATTGTGGGTTGTGATCAAAAGATTGAGGTAAGGATTATGGTTATCCCTTGTGCTCATTAATAATGGAATCATTTGGATCATGATTTTATTTCCTTACTTTGAATATAATGAGCATCAGCTTAAACTTGCTATTGTTATTCTTTTCCTTGGATAAATTCTTTACCTTGTTTGATGACGACTATGGATATTTGAATTTTATTATGGTCATTTTCTTTGTTTAATCTATGTTTTGATAACTTTGTGCTTGGAATCCTTGGGCATGATTGGATATATAATGCATTGGTTGGTTGAAAAATGAAATTATGGACTTATTTAGTTTGTTTTGTAAAATTTTTATGCTTAATTTTGAACTCCAAATTATAGAAAACTTATGTTATTTTTAGTTTAAAAATAAAAAGAATTTTGGTGTGAGCGCATTTGCGCCCACATAAAGGCACACTCGCGCCCAAAGCAGAAGTCTCAGGCCGTTTGAGTGCATCTGCGCCCATTTCGTGCATACTCATGACCAAGTCAGAAATATTTTTATGTATTTTTGAATCTTTTTTTATGATTTTAACTCCATTTTGTCTCTTTAAGTCTATGGATCACTTTTTTGAAACATTTTCAAAACATTGCTCGTAGTTTTTACTCTTAAAAAATATTTTTAAAATATTGTTTATGATTTTCACTCCTTTGAAATATTTCAAAGTATCGGTTATGTTTCCATTTTCTTTAAAATGTTTCCAAAACATTTTATAGATTTTACTCCTCTAAAATGTTTTCAAATTATTGTTGAAGAATTATATTTCTTTGAAAAGTTTTTAAAATATTATATATGATTTTTACAACTCTGAAATATTTTCAAAATATTGGTTACGGTTTTCACTCTTTTAAAATAATTTTGAAAATGTGGTTTGATATGTCTCAATCCTTTAAAAGGTTTTCTGAAAATCAATTGATATGTTCATGGTGCACATTTTTGAAATATTTTCAAAATAACATTTGAAATGACGAAGGGATACTTCATTGAAATATCGTCTGATATGTCCATAGATCATTTTCTTTAAAATATTGAGCTCAAAATATAATTTGACTTGTCCTAAATTCAAATTGAATTGAATGATTGCGTCCGATACTCGTTAAAAGTTCATATTGATGCGACCAATTGTGATTGATAGACATTTATCTATGCATCATCCTATGGATGGTTTTATTTATGTTCAAACCTTGTTTGAAACTTTGATTATTTAATTCGGATGATTGTTGTTACCTTTTTTTTTGGATAAATTGACGATTGTTGTTACCTTGGTAGCCTTTTTGTGTGTTTGTTTGGTGGGTCTTGGAGACTTCAAAAGGGACACTGGGCGGCATTGGGCCAACAGATGGGCCTTTATAGGTTTTCCCGATTATTTGATAGTTCTGCAAAGAATTTGGAGTAGATTTTCCAATGACTAGTCCATTTAGCATGCGGTCGATTGTGCTTAAATTATTGTATATCTAGGTTGCTCCCCTCTGAGTGGCTACTTAAGGGTGAGGACTTGTGGAGGAATAAAGTGTCATATTATCATGATTGACATTGTTTATTGTAAGAGTGATAAGGGTGACAAATTCACCAAATACCAATTTAGCCTATGCTATTAGATTGTGTGTTTGATTGTGAACTCTTGCATGAACTATTGATTTCGTTTGGTTATTGGAACTATCACGATTGTATTTCATATTTTAACTCGTTTTTGAACTTCATTAGCTCTCTTTATGATCTGTTGATTTAGCCTATGTGATAATCAATTTTTAAGCTTATTGTTTACCTCGGTTATTAATCATTGAATTTGTTGAATGAGTTATGCTATTCGTTCTTGATCGTAGCATATTTCTGAGCCTATCGATTGACTTGGTTATTATCGGTTGAAATTCTGAATCGAAAATGAAATTCATTGTTTGATTATTGATTAATCTCGAGCTCATGTCGATTCAGTTGATGTTTATTGAAACTCCGAATTGGACTTGTTGTCCATCTATTGATTGCGGTAGCTTTTGAATTAGTTTTTGATACAATCATTGATTCCGTTGATTCTTTGCCTTACCTAACCCTAGTCATAATTCTTATTAAGTCAGTGGACGTATGGTAGAAACTGTAATTTAAAGTCCGATTTGGAGGCTCCTTGACATTGAGACATTTTGTTAAGATATTAGAAACTTGTAATAGTTAGTAGTATCTATACGTACTCATGATCTTATGATGTATTAAGACGTTATTGTTGTAAAATTGGGTATCTTGTGGAATATTGGAATTTCGAGGTTCGCAGTGAGTATGCAATTGAGCATGGATTGAATAATGAGTTGTAGAAGATGAGTACAATTTTGTAAGAAGGCTATGGATCAAGTTTGTACTTGAGATATTGGTTAGAGCCCTCCACACAGGGTAGCGATTCCGGTCTAAGAATGGAAGTTCTAAATCCGGGTCATGACGGTTCGCATTGTATCTTTCTTAGCTTGTTTTTTGACATAAATATAATGTTGTGTTTAGAGATTCTCATGTTTCAGTGTTGTTTCTTTGTTTCTTAGACTTCTATGATTCCACAGCAAGATCTTGCAATAATGCCATTTGATGCCCAAGATCTCATAAGTTTCCATTGATTGACTCCGCAACAAATATATCTAGTGCATAACCTCATCCTTTGACGTCTAAGAAACAACATCAACATGTCCTCAAGAACATAAAACATATTATTATTCATTAGGGTACCTTGTACAAAAAATATAAAACTATAATCAATATCAACTACTCTATGAATCATAAAACTTTAAATATAAAGTATAAAAAAGATATTGGCATGTGTCCATCTCATCAGACTTACAGATGCATGTGCTCATAAGAGAGGACTCAACGAATAATTCTATGAAGCACCTATTGATAAAGTTACAAGTTTCTAGGAGATATTTTCTTTATGACATTTCATTAAACACCTTTGCCCTATTTCCCCAACATCAACCAAACATCTAATTGTAAACAAAAAAATAAAAAATCCATGTTTTCCTATTAAAAAACCCAATTTTTCATTCTATCCATGTTTACCTATTAAGAAACCCAATTTTTCATTCTATCTAAACCAAAACTAAAATAAAATAAAATAACAGGGAGAGAAAGAGAAATGCAGTTTATCTCCCTTTTGCAGAGCACAACTATCTTGCATATGAGATTTCTCTTCTTTAAAGAGACTCGTAGCTTCTTGCTTTTAACTCAAAATTTTGGTGGTTGTTGAAAATTAAATGAGCCGATTAACGTGAAGTAGGAGAATGTTGCTTGTAGCAGATATATGTTGTGAGAAAACAAGAGAGACAGACTTTATACTATCAGACCTAAAGAAAAGTGAAAATAAAATGTGGCTTCGTTCAAGTTTTGTTTCTTTTTTTTTTTTTTTTAAAACCTGCAACTTATATTTATTTGCTTTTTCGCTATTCTTTTCAAATACTTTGAACTTCTATGACTCAATACTTTAGCAACTTCTAGTATTTTAGCTTCTTCAAAAGCCAAAGTTCTTGCAAACACCCATTTAAAGATTTTCCTTAAAGTTGTACTTATCTTTATTTGTTATTGATGTGTTTGTGTATTTTTTGAATCTTGTAATTACTTTCCTTAAAAAAAGTCAAATGTAAATGTTGATATTCACATTTATATATCATGTCATATATAGGGAAATAATTTTTAATAAATAATTAAAAGTTTGTTGTTTTAAATAATCCACACACATTAAAAAAAAAGTAATACATAAATTCGAGCATATATGTTTGATTATTTGGATATATTTTTAATGAATTAAGATATGTGTTTGATCATTTGGTTATTTATTTGAATTGATTTTATTTTTTGGAGGACATTAATACTTGTACTGAAATTAGTTGGATATATAATAGATTTTTGCCCAATAAAAAAGATTATGCACGATAATCTATAGCAGGGTTGAATAATTTATTGAATTTGCAAGCACCCAATCTTAGTATTCCAAGATATCAAAAAGAAATTAGATGCCCTTGTTCCAAAGATCAAAATAAAAAAATTATGGATCCTAATTAAATGCATATACAACACTTGAATCATAGGTTTTAGCCTGACTATTGGTATTGGTATTGGATTGGGCATAGGGAGTCTAAACTACCCAGTTCTAAAATCCATGGGAGAGCTTCGATTAGTGCTTAGTTTTGTTTTGATAAGTGATACAGTAGATATGAAAATATCATACAGAATGCTATGAGGGCTAATTCTTATGGTGCTGAGGTAATTAGGATAGCAAGATAAATGTGAACAGAAAGGAACCTCCAAATGTAGAAGCTCAACAATTCTATGACATGTGAATTGTTGATCAATAATCTTTATTCACCGGTTGCAATACATTATGAATTGTCTATGACTCTTCAAATGACGTGTTTAAAATCTGAATACAACATGTCACAAGGGTGCTCTGATTGAATGACTTAATTAATTAAACATCAAGTACTTCAAAAAACTATGTTCCTAAGAATTTCTAAGAGGCAAAGAAATTGGTGTCAATGTTAGGTTTAACTTCAGTCAATTATTGATTATTGCATAAATGGTTGTATGTTGTATTATACGAATGATTTAAAATGACCGAATGCGAGTTTTGTCATCGTGCTCGTTTCAAATAAACAAAATAGATATAGAAAAAGACAAAGAAGGATGATGTTCCTTGTAAAAGCATGCATCACTTGCCCCTACTTCCTAGATTGAAAAGTTTGATGGCTCTTTGAAATTGACTAAGCACATACATGGCACTTCGAATACAAAAGAAATGATAATTTTTGTGTAATCCATTTGCTGGTTAGCTTGGAAGAATTTTAATAAAACTCACTAATATTTGCCTCCATTGCAAGAAATTACAACTTATGTGCAATTGGGTTTAACTCATTTAGTCAATATTCAACACTATATTCTTTTTGGTCGGTAATTGTGACTTTATGTAACTTGCTTCGAGTATGACTACTTTTGACATGTTTTTGACTGTATAGTTCCCAATCCACCTAACCCACCGAGTAGAATTGGTGTAGATTTGCAACATTTCATTGATGCATTAGTGATGTTATGAGAAGGGGTGTAGGGAACATATAATATTTAAAAAACAAAAAATAACTTTCAAATGAGAACTATACTTATGTGAATGATCGATGATTTTCCTGCATACGGTATGTTATCAGGGTAGATGGCTACAAAAAAATTAGCTTGTCCAATTTTGTGAATCACATTGATGTCAGTAATTACATTTATGGTACACCATGGGAGAACCCATCGCTGCGTGCTAAAAAAAAAGGAAAAAAAAAAAAAGAAAAACCATGGAGAAAGAGCCTGATTCTTTTTCCAAGTTGCAATGGGAAATAATTCTAGACTATGACTGTTAATATATTGGTTGAATGTTTCTCATTTCTCGCAGGAAAATTATTGAACAATTAGAGGCTAAGAAACCCATCGGTAAATGGAAAAGATCAATAGATTGGTCACGACCAGTCCGTTGGTGTAATCTAACATTATTCTGACACTTTTGCGCCAAAGAAAATCTGCTAATAATGGAAAGTTACAGATTGGTTTAGAGCATAAGATTTAGTGTTATGTACGTTTTAGTGTAATTGAGATGATTAATTTGAAACTTGAATCGATTTGATCATAATTGTATGATAATTGAATAATTTATGCATTATTTATAAGAGACATTATTGGAAATTACCCATAAGGAATGAATCTTTCTGTAATATTAATTTATAAACATTGAATATGTGTCTAGGTAGCAAATTCTATGTTAACTAACCACTATAATATTTAAATTAGTTAGGTAATTGTTATGTGATCTTAATTCGACCCAAACCCTCCTAAAATAATGAGTATAGTAGGCCCAGTCTATCAATTAGCATGACCCAAGACACCCCACTAGCCCAGAATATCGGATTGAGCCCAAACCAAGCTAATTCCTTGGAGCATTTGATCCAGAATACATGATTAAACTGCTGGCCCATACATGTCCAGCCCAGGATGCATGATTCCATTTTGGATAAGGTCAAAAGAGGCATAACTCTACTAGTGAGTCAGATAATGGGCCGGTTATAGAGGCAGGAAAGTCATGGAGATCATGGGGTAGTGGTTGAGAGAAAATTTGAGAGAATGTACATGTCAATACTAGTAATCAACCACTGACGACTTGAATTTTTGCTTTGTAAATAGTGTTTGGTCATGGTTATTTTGCTGTTAATGTAGAAAACTCATGTGACAAACAATAAAATTTTGTGACTTGCTTTAGTATATCTTGTGAACATTAATTTATCCATTACTAACTCTGAAACATTAATATTCAATTGTGAATAGTTTTGTTGTCATTGTTGTTGGGAGGAATGAAACAATCTAACATGCAGTCAACGGATCAAGCTACTATTAACCAACCCTATCTGGAGGTATCTGAGGGTGATTCAAGCTTTTAAGGAGTTGCCCTACCCAATGTAGTTGGGCTAAATGAGGAAATGAGGTCAATGTTTCAACTCTGGCATCAGTTCATGCAATTTTGTCAAAATCAACAACCCAACTGGGACAGAATGTCGGAGAGCCTATGCTAGCAGATGAGGATAAAGCGTTCAAAAGGTTTGTACGACTTGGACTACCCAAGTTTGCAGGAGAACCTGACAATAGGAAGCCAGAGGTATGGAACGACGAAATCCAGAAGATTTTTGGAGTATTGAAATACTTGGACTCCCAAAAAATTTCCTACGCCACTTACTAGTTTGAAGGAGCTGCATCTCATTGGTAACAGATAGTGGAACTTAGATGGACAGTAGACGGAACTCAAAGAACCTGGAAAAATTTTCTAGAGGAATTCAATAGAAAAATTTTCCTGCTATCAAGAAGGATCAAAGGGAAAGGGAATTCATGGATTTGACTCGAGGGAATATGACGGTGTCGCACTACGAGGTTACCTTGATCAACTCATCAAGTACGTACCCCATTATTTAAACGATGAAAAGAGGAAGGTAAAGAAGTTTGTTGGAGGATTGAAGCATGATATATGATGGGTGACATTGGAAGCTGAGACCGTGGATTATGTCAAAACAATGCAGCGAGCAATGCAAGTCAAGGCTGGGATACAGGAATTGATAGCAGCGAGAGAAAAGGCCAAGATGGTTCAACTTTCTCAACCACATCGGTCTCGAGGATCAGCTCAAATGATGAGGCACACAGCTTACAGAGATAAACTGGGAAAATGCTCTAACCCTTCGTACTTCACACAAGGCAATGCTCCCAAACATCCCAATCGAACAACCATAAAGTGCGTATTTTGCAGCTTACAAGTCATACCGAAGCAAATTGCAGGCACAACAGTAAGAGTTATCACCTGTGTTGAAGTACTGAGCACCTCATGAGGACTTGTCCCAACAACACAGGTATCACAACAAAGGCTTTTGGTCCAATAGCTTCTGCATCAGCTCCAAGTAAATCGTCGACTGGAGTAGTCAAACCAGGGATGGCTCAACTAAGTACGAGGCCAAGACTTCGTGCTAAGCCTTATGCTATTGAAGGAGGGAAGACACCTGAACCTGCAGCTATAGTGGAAGGTGATGTTATACTTGCTGGAAAATATGGTAAAGTACTATTTGATCCTAGCGCTACGTATTCGTTTGTGTTTGCATCATTTGTTTGTGATCTTATGCTTCCAATAGATAAAATACCTTATCTTTTCGAAGTGAGTACCCCCATGGGAAAGTGTATGCTAACAGACGCGGTATATAGTAGTTGTAGCATTGAGATTGGTGGTGAGACTTACTCGACAAATTTGATTCAAATGCCCATTAAGGGATATGATATCATTTTGGGGATAGATTGGTTGTTTCGTTACCACGCTCGCTTAGATTGCAGAGCTAAGACGATTGTATTTGGAAACCAAGAACTTAAATCTTCTATTCGGCAAACTCCTGCCCTAATTATGGCACTCAAAGTTGCAAAGAATCTCAAACAAGGATGTAAGGATTTTCTTGCATACCTGATCAACAAGCCTAAGGATAAATAGGAAATCATCAAGTTCCCATTGTACGAGACTTTCCGGAGGTATTCCCAGAAAAGTTGGACTCCTTACCACCGAATTGAGAGATTGAATTTATCATTGGCACACTGCCGGGAATTGCACCAATATTGAAGACTCCAATCAGATGGCACCTGCCGAATTAGGAAAATTAAAAGTCTAACTTCAGGAATTATTGGAACTAGGTTTCATTTGACCTAGTACTTTACCCTGGGGAGCGCCAGTGCTGTTCGTGAAAAGGAAATATGGTACTATGAGGATGTGCATTGATTGTAGAGGATTGAATCGTGTTGCTACTAAGAACAAATACCTTTTGCCCCATATTGAAGAATTATTCGAACAACTTGAGAGGTTAAGAATATTTTCCAAGTTAGATCTTAGGCGAGGGCATTACTAGCTAAAGATCAGGAATCGGATATTCTTGAAATAGCGCAAAACTCACCCTATGGCATTATGAGTTTGCAGTAATGCCTTTGGGCTAACTAATGCACCTGCTGGATTTATGGATTTGATGCATAGGGTATTTCGACCCTACTTGGATAAATTCTTAGTGATTTTCATTGATGACATCCTCATATACTCCAAAACTTAGCGAGAACATGAAAATCACTTGAAGGAAGTGTTGTAAACACTCAAGGACCATAAATTGTATGCCAAATTCAGCAAATGTGAATTTTGGCTATAGCAAGTGGCTTTCTTGGGCCACATCGTGTCTGAGAAGGGACTAGCAATGGATCCAACCAAGATTGAAGCCATAACAAATTGGAAAAAGCTAGAAAGCATTTTTGAAGTTCGAAGCTTTTTGGGATTGACAGGGTACTACCGGAAGTTTGTGCAGGATTTCTCCAAGATCGCAGCTCCATTGACTCGCCTCATGCAGAAAGCCACCCTATCCATTCAAGTGGGATGGGGTGTGTGAAAAGAGTTTCTTGGAGTTGAAAACAAAACTAACTACAGCACCAGTCTTGACCTTGCCATCTGGTATTGAGAATTTTGTAGAATACGCAGATGCATCCGAAGAAGGTTTGGGATACGTATTAATGCACAATGGAAAGGTAATTGCATACGCCTCCAAAAAATTCAAATCTTATGAGCAAAACTATCCCACGCATGATTTGGAACTAGCAACAATTGTATTTGCCCTTGCCAAGTGGAGACACTACCTTTATGGTACCACCTTCAAGGTCCTAACAGATCACCAGAGCTTAAAATACTTATTCACTTAGAAGGAGTTGAATATGAGACAAAGAAGGTAGATGGAATTCCTAAACGATTACAATTACAAAATTTCGTACCACCTCGGCAAAGCTAATGTAGTGGCCGATGCATTAAGTAGAAAAGCTGAACTGGCCCCAATACGAGTCTTAAAAAGTAAGAATACGGAATTGAGTTCAGAGTCTCACGTATATTAGATCCAAACTCATGCTACGACAGTAGGACTAGTGATCAGGCCAGAAGTACATTAGGATATTCGTGAGGCCCAAGAAAATAATAAAGAAATCATGAAATACAGGAAGATGATTAACGATCTCAAGGAATCAAAATTCAACATCAACCAGCAAGAGGTGGTGAGATTTGATAAAAGGGTTTGTATTCCTAAGTCCATAAGAGAAAAGATACTGAAGAAAGCCCATAAGCCTAAATACGCAATCCATCTTAGTGGTACAAAGACGTACCATGATCTTAAAAAATATTTCTGATGGAAAGGAATGAAGCTAGATATAGCTAAATATGTACAATCATGCTTGGTATGCTAGTAGGTTAAAGTTGAACATCAAAGACCGGCAGGGTTACTTCAACCACTCCCAATACCAGATTGGAAATGGGAAATGGTTACTATGGATTTTGTGTTGGGATTACCAAGGGTAAGGAAAGGATTTGATGGAATTTGGGTTGTTGTGGATAGGCTCACCAAGTCAACACATTTTCTACCAGTCAAAACATATTACAAAGTGGAAACCTTGGCAGAGCTGTATAAGAAAGAGATCATCCGACTTCAGGGTATACCTACCAGTATTGTCTCCAACACAGACCTTAAGTTCATGTCAAGATTATGGAGATAAATACGAAAGGATTTGGGCACACACCTAAACTTTAGTACAACTTCGTACCCACAGTCCAATGGTCAATCAGAAAGAGTAAAACAAATAATCAAAGACATGTTAAGAAGCTGCATTATGGATTTCGGAGAATCTTGGGATAAACACCTTTCTTTAGTAGATTTTGCTTACAATAATAGCTATTAAGCCACAATTCAGATGGCTTTGTATGAAGCATTGTATGGATGAAAAATGTCGGTCTCCTCTCTATTGGGACTTAGATGATTGAAAAACACCATCATCAATGGAATTGACTAGAGTTGCAAAAATTGAATTAATTCAAGAAACTATCAATAAAATTTAGGTCATCAAACATCCAATTCAAGCAGCATAAAGCCGACAAAAGAGCTACGCAGACAATTGAAGAAGAGATTTGGAATTTGCAGTTGGTGACCAAGTACTTGTCAAAGTCATCCCTTGAAAGGGAGTGAGAAGAATAGGAAAAGGTGGGAAACTTCAACTGTGATTTGTGGGACCCTTTCGAATCCTCAAATGTATTGGCAAAGCAGTGTATCAGCTGGAACTACCCACCAACCTTACAAATATTCATGACATCTTTCATGTGTCCCAGTTAAAAAAGTACCACTCGGATCCTTCGCATGTGATATCATTTCAAGAGATTCACTATGAGCCTAATCTATCTTATGAAAAGAGGCCAGTATACATTTTAGATTACAAGTGCCAGGAATTGCAGTCTAAAAGAATAGCATTAGTAAAGGTGCTATGGAAGAATCATAAAATAGGAGAGGCCACCTGGAAACGTGAGGATGAGATGAGAAACAACTACCCCTTCTTATTTGCGTCATAAAATTTGGGGACCAAATTCTTTTAAGGAGGGGGGATTGTAACTCCCTAATTTTCTTATACAAGGTAAATTATAACATATCACTATCTTTATATTCTAGTGTGATAATTACAATTATATTTGCTCATTATTTGTTAGAATTTAGAATTTTCATTTATACGCTTACAACTTGAAACTTAACATGTTATATGTGTGTTAAACCATGAATTGAATAATATGTATAAACATTTTACAAAGAAGTTACAACGACATAACTAATACTCATTTTGAGGTTTGGGGATTTGAAAGCAATTTTCCTGAATAAGAGAAATAGATAAATGTTAAATTGTGAGTTATATACACCATAAATAAGTTGTGGTAATCAATATATATAATAACAAAAAAAACAATAGGGGGACAACTGCACATTAACATCCAATTACTCATTACATGACATAGAAACAAGTTGCTCGAGGAGAGGACACCTCATTCTTCTTTTTCTTCCTCATACGGTCAAGGGAGGGTGTCACACCAAGAAGGAAATTTCTTTCTCCATTCTTAAGCTCTCTACAGTCCAGACTTTGTCAAGATCATGCACTCCCTCTAGAACATATAAACCATCCAAAGAAAAGAAGAATGAAGTCAGCCATATTTCCTTCATCCCGAATCTGCAAGAACCCAATTTGTGTCTGATCATGTATGCATTTATACCATTGGAAAGCTCTTTAAGTGTAGATAACTATAACACCAAGAATATCCAACAAATTCGAAGCAAAACTATAGAAAAAGGCCAAATGAATACTTACTGCCAGTGAGCAGTAAGATACGGGACAACAGTAGGGGTAACTTTAGGGACGTGTATAAGAAGATCCAACCATTAGATTTTCAATCCGAAGCATCCATTGAAAAGATCCATGTGTCTAGATTCTTTTGGAAGTAAAGATCACTATTAAAATTTCTGTGAATTGATCGAAAATTGGCTTGAGATTAAACTGCCAGAAAATATATTGTTGAGGTTGTTTGTTGATATGAGAAAAATTTTGGGTTGTTATGTTAAATTTAATTTTAGGTAACAATTTTAGTATGATTTTGGTGAAATAATGAGGTACTTAGTTGATTAATTTCATGGAGAAAAAATGTTCATTAATTGGGATTTTTAAAAGAATTATTAGGAAAGATATTGTATGAGTAGTATATCCTATTTTACATACAAGGTTTGAATATGTTACAATTCTGGTAATGTCATGAAATGGGCAGATTATGCATGTTGTATGTGTGTAAATTATGGGCAGATTGTGCATGTTGTATGTGTGTAAAACTTGAATATTTGACTGAGAAATAGAATGCAAAAGAGTTTGGTATAAAAATGATAAACTATCCTAACTTATTTAATTGAATAAAGTGATTTATTACTCTTTCGGTGTTAAGCTATTGTTTAAGGTGTAATAAGTGATGAACTCTTAATTAATCTAGGTGTTGAGCTTACGATCATCATCCTCATCTCAAATTTGGAAAGTTTGTAAGGATCTCTAACTTGTTAACTCTTTAAAGAAATTTTCGATATCCTATTGTCTAATTTCATTATCTTTAAATTACTCATAAATTTGTACTCCTCTTTATTGGTATTATTTGGAAATTCCTAAACTTCTGTGATATGTCGTGACATCTCGTATTTTTCTAATATCTTGTTTGTTTGATTATTTGGTATTCTACATATTGTGAACCCATGTACCTTCATTGCTATATATAATTGTTCATATCGTGCTCTATTTCAATGTTATAGTTGTATTAGGATCTCAACTCCTACTCGTTACTCGAGATGTAAATGCCACGCCTACGAATGGAGGTGTACATCGGGGGCCACCTCTAGAATTCCAAGGTTGACAAAAACTCTGCTATCCTCATACCTCGTGTCTTGTGTTTTTGTTGAATTTCATCATGTATGTATTAGGATGTAAGTGCCACATCTACGAACTAGAGGTATACAGCGAGGGCCATCTCTAGAATCCCAGTACGTGATTCCTTCTACTATTGCTGAATGTGATGGCTCAGATTGGTATGGGATGATGTTGAGATGGATCATTTTCTTGGTGTAATTTCTTTCATTCAACAAAATGTGCTGGAAAATATATGTACGTGATATGGCCTCATGGGTAATTTGAGATGATGATGTTACCACAAGTGTATGTATTTGAGATGTATAATCTAGCCTTTTGTTATTTATTTGTTTGCTTGCTTATTATCTCAATTGCCTTTGATAATATAGGGAAATGTTTTATAGGTAAATCGCTTCATATGATATATCTCACTGAGTTTTTTGGACTCACCCTCTTTTTTTATATGCTTTTCAGCTGAGTCCGGGCTATTTGAACCCCTTTATGAGAATATGAAGTAATATTAGCTTGTGTTATCACTACGAGAGGGATGGATCTATTTGTGGGACTTTATATATATACATATGTATGTACATATCTATGTGTTGTTTACCATGCTTGACTATAGCAGCTCTGTGAGTTGCATATATCGATATTGTTACACCTTGGGATTGACATATGTAATATATTAGAATGCTGGTATTTGTGTTGTTGTTGTGGTAGGAACGTATGTTACTGGTATATGGCTATTGTATGTATGCATATATATGTATGTATTTGTTTGGGCTTGTAGCCAATTTTGCATTGTTATATTTTTATCCTGGGAATTTTTTTGGATAGGTCACACTTATCACCAATTTTGAGAAGAGAGTTGTCTCTAATCAAATTGGCAATGCAGTGTGATGGCTCCGATGCCTCCGGAGCATCACATATACTGTGGCTTTTAAAATTACTTTACATGTTAATGGCTAGAGTTTGGTTTTGATACTTACTTTGGATTCCTAAATTACTTTGGATTTCAAAAGCATATGTATTGATTTCATTGAAGATGCATGGAGAAGTGTTTATTACTTTTATCTAAAAATTTGCAGTTAATTGAATATGGATATCCTATTGGTTGTGGTATGGTATACCTTGATACTCACAAGTGCAAAGATAAATCATGGGTCAGTAATGCGGCAAAGGCACATGTAGTAAGTTTTATTAAATTAAGTGGGAATTTTGTGTTTTATATATATTTTTTGTTAAGCATCCAAGGAGAAAGAATTCTCTGGAATCGAATCAAGGAAAAGCAAATCGAGGAAAGAAAAAAGATCATCCCTCATATGGTCTTGTGTCCGCACCCCACTATCGAGTTTCTCTCTCTTGCATCTTTTTCTTCTTTTCTTTTTTCATTTTTTAAAAGATTCGAACAAAAAATTAACAAAAGTTATATATTAATTTTGTCTAGACTTAGTTTATGATATTCTAGTTAATATATTATGTATTTTTTATTGTAATTGTTTGTGTGGTCCAATCATGATAGAGTTTAATAGTTGTTTCTGACTTGTTTAGTGATTATTATTGATAGTTGTTGATTAATGCCAAATGATATTTGGTAATAATAAAATTTTATATTTGTTTCCCTTTTTTTACTTCCTTAACAATTTGCAGTACTTAAATAATCTTTCGAGTATAATATTCAATATAGTTATGAACCTCTATGTTTTATTTTTTATTTAGAGTTTATAATTTAGTATTTTCTATAGCAAGACCTTGAATAGACTCTTCCCTCTTATTCACAAATAGAATTATAGCAAAACCTACTCTCTTATTGCAAACTTTTTCTTCTTTCGCAATTTCTTGGTATTGGTACATTTACGTTTGCATTATGCTTATTCCACATATGAGCAAATTGAGCAAGAAATAGCCCAAGACCCTGATAGAAATTTAGTTGTATCTCCAAATGATGGTGTTTGCAAGATCTTAGGAAAGGAGCACCCTAGATGAGTTCAATGCATAGGCATAGGAGCAACACCGACATCACATTTTGGACAAGCCAGCCACCAACATCGTTTCCAGAGTTGTCTTGCTCAAATGGAATATCTATCAATGCCCAAATTGAAGATAGACTTGTTTGTGTAGAAACTCGATTGAACGAAACTCTAAATGTCTTAGAGGTCTACATTTTAGTTAAGGAAGGAAGGATACCTCATGAGCTCACCTCTATTCTTGAACTTCCCTCACCGGTAAGTGTTTATTCAATGTCAAGATATGGCTTGAAAGTTTCTTTTCTATTATCCCATGAGATCACCTAGGATGTCATATGTATTTTCGCATTGAGATTTGATTTTTGGTTATCTCGGCTATTAATATGTTAGGATGGGATTTTGCTTATGGGAGATATGTACAGGTCTTCCGTTCAATGGTTGGTTAACCTTGCATTATTATCAAATCATGCACCAAATATAGCCCCTCAAAATTGTTTCCCTCCAGCATCAGGCATGGAGAAGCTTTCTAATAGAAATCTTATTTATTTTGTTTTTTCAAATGCAGGCACAACCTACGGATGCATCTAGTCAAGACAATGTTGAACGTGCTAGCGCTTAAGCTTGAAATTGAATTCCTCTTTTGCTGAATGCTTAGGGTAGTTGTTGACTGTCATTAATTAGTTTTTTGACTTGAAGTGGCACATTTGATTGGTGCTTTAGTACAATTTAAATGGATTCCATTAATAGATTGATTTGGTGTTTTGTAACATTCCACACTGAGATATATTGCTTTTGAGTATCAATGGTAATTGATTTTCAAATTAAATTTGTTATGAATTTTGCATTCTAGTTACGTATGAAATATAGTGGGATCACGACCCTTGCTGATAATTAATTTGCAGAGGTTCATACATCCCAACAATCATTTCTCATATATATATATATATATATATTTGTTCACTATTAAATTAAAATTAAAATTGTGGGGGCTTTAGAAACCCCTGCTAAGTCATTAATTCGATCTACAAAATACAAAAACTAATTGCGGAGATTTAAGAAACCCCCGCTAAGAATATTACTGGAAATATGTTTCTTATATAGTAGTATTTTATAACCCCTGCAAAATATCTCACAAAACCCCCCACTGAATGGTCGCACATTTAGTGGGGTTTGTTATGGGGGTTGCCAAAAAACCTCCACTAGGAATTAGTAGGACATGGAACAGCGGGGGTTCGAAAAATCCCATTAAAGAATTAGCAGGGTTTAGAACCCCTACTAGTTGCAATTTTAATCCCCAATAATTTAAGTTTTTTGTTGTGGGATGAGGTCAAAATGAACCGGTTATTAAGAATGGAATCATAGCTATTGAGGTTATCAGGGTGCCAATAAATATCTTACCCTAGATCACAATCAGAATATAGAAAATGGAATGACTATACTTGCACAAAATTCTTAAGCAGATATGTTCACTTTAGAATGAATTTATCAAATTAGTTGGGCTACATACCTTGAAGCTAGAATATTGATTATAGAGATTAGGTACTCTTGAGATTAAAAAAGATTAATTCAATAGTGTGTAATTTAAATAGTTTAATTAATCAAAATTGTTATAGACCCATGTCTAATTAAATGGTGAACTCAAAGGGTTACACACTGGATGAAACTATTGTTGACTAATCCGATTAGTCAAATTGACTAGATAAATTTTATGGAAATAAAATTAATCTAATTAATTTAATGTGTTAAATTGATTCCAAGAATTAATTAAATGTTAATTTAATTTTTAGGAAGGGCCAAATTTTATATATTTTTCACTAAGAATGATCCAATTAAATTAAGGTGTTAATTTAATTGGGTATTTAAAGTCAAAGTCAACTTGATAAGCCAAGTTGACCCACTTAAATTGAAGAGATAATTTAATTAGGTTAATTAAAATATTTAATCAGCTCACTTAAATTAAAATCAATTTAAAAGGCCCAAGAAAGATATTTTGGAAAGGAGCCCAACTCAATCAATGGCCATTTAATTTAAATTAATATAATTTAATTATGAATTTAATTAAATGAAATCAAAATGCCACTTGGGCAACATGTGGACCAATAGGTGGAAGGTGTGGAGGTGAGGGACTCTAGGACTAAGACCTTCCACTACCTAATGCCACATGGCATCAACCACTTGCCTATAAATGAAAGTGGTGGAAATGATCTTAAAACAATAAACCAAGGCGCAATGGAAATAAAAATTCAACAATTGAATAATAAAATTACATCACATGTAGGAGATCATCTCAAAATTAAACTTATACCAAGTAAAATTTGGATTTTGAGATAGAGATATACCTCAAAACTTTGATGATCGAAGTGATTCAACTCCTCGAATCTTCTTTTCAAACTTACGATCTAAGGCCTCCAAGGCAAGATCTAATCCTTGGTCTTCTAGCAAATCTTCTTGAATCTTTAAGTTCTACAATAGAATGACTCCAAGAAGTGAAAGAAAAGTTCAATATGTATCAACTGCTTGTTTCTTCCAAGTTTTCGGCCAAACACTTTGAAATTGAATGCAACTTGATTTGATTCTCTTCACTTGATGATGATCACTACAAATCTCCAAATTAGAAAATCTCCAGAGATGACCCACAAACCTCCTAGTGTCTTTCACTTAAGAACAAATTCAAAACTATATTGAAAGTATTCTTGGGAGATGGATTGGAGAAGATGAGAAAAACTAACTCTAGAATATTGGAGGGACATTTGAAAACTTGAATTTGACTATTCAATTCCAAATTTTCAGTCATGTGGCCTTTAAATAAGTGTGGGCTATGCCACATGACAAGAGGTGGTGGAAAATTCTAGGCCTCTACCTTCACGCCTTTCACACCTCCACTTCTTGCCTATTAGTCCACCTAATTTCCACAGGATATTTAATTTTGTTTTAATTAAATTCTCAATTTAATTAAATCAAAATAAAATGCCATTATACAAATTGGACTTTTCCCAAGTGGGCCGCCCTCAAAAATATTTCCATAAGCCTCTTAAATTGATTTTAATTCAAATGGGTCAATTAAGTTAATCAAATTAATTTAATTGGACCAATTAAATTATCTCTTCAATTTAAGTGGGACAACTTGGTCAATCAAGTTAACTTTGACTTTAAAATATCCAATTAAATTAAGATATTTAAATTAACACTTCAATTTAATTGGATCATTTTTTTCAAAAGAGATCACGAAATTTGGCCTCATGAAATTGGCCCCTAAACAATTAAATTAACATTTAATTCATTATGTGGGATTAATTTAACACATTAAATTAATTAGATTAATTTTATCTCCATAAAATAATCTAGCCGATTTAACTAATCGAATTAGTCATATTTAGTTTTATCCAATTATTTAACACCTTAGATAGTTTCTAAATTTCTCTATTAAAATCAAGAAGCTTCTGTGTCTGATTCTGTGGGTTCATCAATTAACTATGCATGAGCTTGCAATCAATTGCGATTTAATTAGTGAATACAAATTTTCTAATTAATTAAACTCTTTTAATTAACCACTCATGAATTATTTCCTATTAGTTGAAAGGATGCCCAATCTCCATGAACAATATTCTAGCTTCAAATCATGGAACCCAACTAATCAACTGAATTAATTCTAGAGCGAACCCATTCACTTACGAGTTCCATGCAAACGCGGTCCTTCCATTTTCTATCTCCTGATTGTGGTCTCGGATTAAGATATTTATCAGTACCCTAACAACCTCAATAACTATAATTCCATTCTTAAAGACTGGTTTGTTTTGATGTCATCTTTGAAAATGCCTTTTCAAATTATCAATCCACCTTGCATAAGGATTTTAAGAATCGCGCATCGTAGAAAATCATAGAAGATCAACTCACTCTATGAAATGAGCAACGGATCCTTTGTTGAAACTCATACACCTTCATGTCATAAGTCGAGTAAGTCCAATAAACTTCTTGTATGACTTGTTACAAGGTCAAGTCATTTATTAGAGCCCAAGTGTTAGAGTAGTGCCCCGCAGCTAATTCTATTTGGCTTGTATTCTACTCTTTGCGTGCAATATTCTTTATCAATATTAAGTAAAATGATCATCTTCCTCTCACGCATATGTATATATCTCTAAGAATGCATTTGAATGAAGTCCTTTAGATCATGTAAGACTGAAGGACATGATGTGTACCACAAGATGGCTCATCATGAAACTTGCCTCTATGGTCGTGGTCTTAAAATACATTCCAAGTCATGAAATCTTTAATACAAGGACATCTTATATTTGGTAAGACTTGCGCTAATAATGTACACTCCAAAAAAGGTTATGGGATTCTCCTCATTTCATAGAAAAATGATGATGGAGACATCGGTACACATTAATGGGTGCTTGTTAGAAAATAAGTTCACTAAAGACTCAAATAGAGAAATACATACGGTAGTTTGAGAGGCTTGTCAGTAGTGTAAATTCTCTTAAATTACGATATTTCAATAATTAGTCCTTCGACTTGAGGGACTATGGTAACCTTGTGTATAAGAGTTTAAGCTTTGATTCTTGCCCTGATTTTTGCCCAAGGCATAGTTGGGCTTATTTATCTTATGACATAAAGGTTGGTGAGTTCTAATACAGGATCAAATTAATACAATCAATTCAAATAGTCATCATGAGATTAATTTAATGTGATCAAATTAATCCAATCAATTTAAATAGTTAAATTGGGCCAATTAAATTAAGTAGTTAATTTAATTTATATACATGGTATAGTTAACTTAATTGGATTAAGGAGACCCACTTGAATTAAAGGTTAATTTAAGTGGGGCCTAAATTAAATTAATTAGTTAATTCAATTGGCTTTCCAAATTAAGGATTAATTCAAAAGGCCCATGCAGGATTTAAAATTAGAGGAAAATTGGTGAAATTAATTTCAAAGGTTGAATTAATAAATTAGCTAAAATAGATATTGAATTTAATCAATGCTAAAATAAAATCCAAGTTGAAATTAAATAGGGCTTCCTTCCCCCTTGCATCTTTGTAATGAGAGTAGTTATAAGGATGGTGAGGTTTTTCTTTTCTTTTGGTGATCCATGCCAAGGAGAAGAAAGATTGAAAGCGTTTAAGATTGAAGGCCATGTATACATGGTGATACATATGTAATAGATTAGATCTACTCCTTTTAATTACTCACCTAAATCAATTAGGTGACGCACTAATAGCTCTAAGTGCATCACTTAATTATGGCCCATGATCATCATGTTGTAGATACATACTATGTTTTACTTATTATCCTTTCTTTATCCTATGTTGTAGATGCATGTTTAGGGTAGAGAACCTAAATAAGTTAAATCATTGATGAGATCTTTCAAGCAAACAACCTCACTTAGAATGTCTAAATTTTTCAAAATATTAAGTCGATAAAATTAAAAGGAACTTTAATGAATCCTTGCCTTTTACCAATAGGTGTAATCATAGAATGTTACCGTGTTGGTGTGTCGTCTCACGAGGCGTGGAACATGCCTTCGATGGAAAGCTATGATTATGACCTTAGTATATGATGCACCTCTGAAGCAATTTGATTGTGACGTTGTCTCATAAGTCATGGAACGTCGTGGTTGAATTCTCAAAAGGATGATTGGTAGGTTCAACTAGACATTTGTTAATATAGATGTCTCACAACTCGTGGGTCTATATTAAAAGCAAAGCAAAATATATTAAGGATTGTACAAAGATGCAATTGGTAAAAGTTACCTACCTTAGAATTAGTAATAGATGTCTCACAAGTCTTGACTCTATTATCAATATTTTGGGACCTTAATTCTCACTAGGAAATGTGATTTCCTGAACTCTCAATTAGGATAGAAAATTTAAAGAAATAATAGGACGTAAAATATGCTTTTAAGTCCATAACCATATTTTTCACATATTGAACTAAAATAAAAACTTATATTCTCTTCTACGTGCTTTTATAGATTTTTGAAAAATCAAAATGATCAAGAACCCACTCATAACGATTTTGGAAACTAATAAATTGATCAACTCTAACTACCAAGATTGGCTAAGATACCTTAAAATAATTCTTGATTCCGAAAGAACAACTTATGTCCTCACTGAAGTCTACCGGACTCCACTCAGGAAGATGACCAAGAGACACATGATACGATCATGAAATGGATTGAAAATGATCTTCAAGCCCGGTGTCTCATGATGGCATCTATGACCAACGAGCTTCAAAAGCAACATGAAAACATGAAGCACGCCTCGGATATCTATATGCACCTACAAGAGTTGTATGATGTGCAAACTGGATATGAGCATTATGAGGCTTCTAAAGAACTCTTTAGGGCAAAAATGGTTGAGGGGTCAAGTATCCATGAACATGGTCTCGAAATGATCGGTATAATTGAAAAACTTTTCAATATAAACGTGATCATGGACAATGATCTCTATGTGCATTTGATCATCTAATCTCTCCTTAGCTCATTTGATTAATTTATTATGAACTTCAATATGTCCAAGATTGAACTAACAATTGATGAATTGATAAACATGCTGGTCACGGCGGAGTCCATCATAAAAAAGGACAAGCCTTTTCTGATTGCTTTAACTCTAAGACCCGAAAGGATGCTAAGAAAGGTCGAAGAAGAATAGTTCTTCTTCAAAAGGGAAGCAACCTATGAAGCAACAAGGTAGAGTGAAAAAGAAACCATGATCCCAATGCTAAATGCTTCTATTGTGGTAAGCTTGGTCATTAGAAACAAAATTGTAAGGCTTACCTTGATTCCACTCATACACTCCTACAAGTTCAACGAAAAAATAAAGAAAAATTAGATAACCAAAATGATGCTTGTGGCATGCTAGACTTGGAAATATCTCTAAAAATAGGATAAGTAGGTTGGTTGCTTCAAGTTCACTCAATGTGGGTGATTTAGAGGAGTTATCGACTTGCAAATCATATTTAAAGGGTAAGATCACTAAGCCACAATTTGTAGGACATTCGAAGAACGCCACACATCCATTAGAGTTGATTCAATTGGATATATATGGAACACTAAAAGTTAGTGCTAGGGGAGGTTCATCTTATTTCATCAATTTTACCAATGATATGACTCGTTACGGACATGTGTAACTTATGAAGTACAAGCCTGAAGCTTTTGAAAAGTTCAAAGAGAAAAAGAATGAAGTAAAGAAGCAACTCGGTATAGTATTAATTCTTTGATCGGACTGAGGAAGAGAATACTTAAGTGATGAGTTCTTTGGTTACCTAAAAGAGATCGAGATTATCTCACAATGGACTCCTCCAGGTATGCCCCAACTTAATTTGTCAAGCATAGAAATTGTACTTTGTTGGACATAATACGATCTATGATGAGTTTCACAAAATTTTCTCTTTCATTTTAGGGTTATGCCCTCGAAATGGCAGTTATGTTACTAAATATAACACCTTCAAAGTCGGTGCCCAAAAGACCCTAAGAGATGTGGTTCGGCAAAACACATTTGTACTCCTATCTTAGGGTATGGGGGTCTCCCGCATATATAAAAAGACTAGTAGGAGATTGGATACATGATATATCTTATACGAATTAGTGAGATACTTAAAAGAGTCTTTGGGGCATTATTTCTATAATCCTTCAGATCAAAAGGTGTTTGTCTCGAGGAATGCCACCTTTTTGGAAAGAGAATTTTTATTAGGTAGAAAAGGCACTATCGTTGAACTTGATGAAGTCAATAATGATCAAGTGATCCCATAAGGAACAAAAACAAAAGTTCATCAATCGCTTATTGCACTCTCGTAGAATGTTAGCCTGAGTCAAGAAGCACCACGAAAGGTTCGGATTCCTTCATGAAATGGATGAGTCGGATTTAGATCCAAAGACCTGCTAGGAAGCTATATTGGATATAAATTCGAGTCATTAGCTGAGATGGACTCCATATACTCTAATAAGGTATGGACCTTGGTAGATTCGCCCAAGGGTATAGTGCCCATTAGTTGCAAATGGATCTATAAATGAAATATAGAAGCAAATGAGAGGCAGTGACCTATAAGGCAAGACCAATAGCAAAGGCTTATACTCAAAGGCCTGCAATGGACTTTGATTAGAGCTTTTTGCCAGTTGTTATGCCTAAATCCATTCAGATTATGCTTGATATAGCCGTTTACCATGACTATGAAATTAGGTAAATGGATATAAAGACTGCATTTCTCAATGAAGACATTGATAAAGAAATTTATATAAAGCAACCGAAAGGCTTTATATTCAAAGGATGTGGCAAACAGTTTGCAAACCACAAAGATCCATTTATAACTGAAGCAAGCATCCCAAAATTGCAACATATATTTTGATGAGACGATCAAAGGTTTTGACTTCATAAAATATGTATATGAACCATGTGTATACAAAAGGCAAGTGGGAGTTTGGTACAATTCCTAGTACTTTATGTTGGATACATCCTTCATATTGGGAATGATAAAAGAGCATTAGAGTGCACTAAAGTGTGGTGATTTGCATAATTCTACATGAAGGATTTGGAAAAAATATCCTACATATTGAGAATACGAATCTATAAAGATAGATTGGATAGGATGTTGGGCCTATCCCAATCCAAATGATAGACTAAATTATAAGGAGGTTACGTATGAAATAGTCCAAAAGAGAATATCTCCCAATGATAGATGAGTTATATCTCTCAAAGTTTATTGTCTCACAGATAAAAGAAGAGAGAAGAGAGATGTCTAAAGTACCTTATGCTTTGGCCATAGGGAGCATAATGTATGCTATGATATGTACAAAGCTAGATGTTTCTTATATTCTAAGTGTTATGAGTCATTACATATCCGACCTCGATGAGAGTCACTAGGGCCTTAAAAGCTATCCTTAAATATTTGAAAAGAACTAAGAACTTGTTATTGGTTTACAACAATGGAGAGTTAAAGCTAAAAGGGTTTCCGGATTCTAGTTTCCAATCCGATATAAATGATTTTAAATTCTCTTCAGGATACATATTTTGTCTCAAACGCAAGGTAGTCAATTGGAAGAGTTCTAAGCAAATGACTGTGGCCGATTCAACCACTGAGGTAGAATATACTGCAACATCAGATGTTGCAAAAGAAGGTATATGGATGAAAAACTTTATCCAAGAGTTGGATGTAGTGCCTAGTATCTACGATGCGGCTGTTATCCATTGTGATAACATCATTGATCCAAGCATATATTAAGATGCTATCACTTCTCGGAAGAAAATATAACAGATTCACTTACTTACTCCCCAGCGCAAACAGCTTTTTAGAGACATTTTGAAAAGATGGGTCTAAAAACTAAAGGGAATTGGTTTTAGGACAAGTAAGAGATTATTAGAATAGTGCCCCACAGCAAATTGATAATGACTTGTGAAACTACTCTTTTTTGATACAATCTTCAATATATGTGTATGGCCATCTTTATCTCATGCATATTATAATCTGTGAATGCATTTGGATAAAGTTCTTCAATCTTGTGACTACAACAATTGGTCACGCATAAGATGGTGATCATGAAACAAGTCTCTATGGTCGTGATGCCAAATACTATTCCATGTCGTAGAATTTAAGGCACAAGAACATCTTAGGTTCAGATATACTTGGGTTAACGATGTATATACCGAGGGTTGAAATTCGATTAGAATCTAAAATAGGTGCTTGTTGGAGAACAAATTCACTAAAGACTCGATTAGATAAATCTATAAAAATATCCTTAAGGATTTGTTGGCAATGAAATTTTTTCTAACTTACGATAGTGCATATAATTAGTCCTTTGACATGAGATTCGATAATAACCTTGTGCATAAGTATTTAAGCTTTAATAAACTACCCAACTTTACTTGATAAGTCATATGGGGAATTTGTTGGGCTTATTCTACTTGTAACATAGAGGTTGGTGAGTTCCAATTAAAAAATTCATTTACTCATCTCGTGGAGTAAGTTGATCTCTTTTGATTTCGATGATGCTTGGTCCAAGAATCCTTGCGCAAGGTGATTTGATAATTTGGAAGATGTTTTCAAAGATGAGTTCAAAATGTGAACCAATCATCAAGAATATATTCATAGTTGTTGTGGCTATTAGGGAGTCCATGAGTTGAAGTTAGAACTTTGTTCACGGAGATTGGGTACTCTTAGATTTAATGGAAATTAAATCAAGAGAAATCAAGTAAAGAATTTTAATTAATTGGAATATTTAATATTGGTAATTTAAATCACAATTTGTTGGGGCCCATGTCCAATTAATTAGTAAATTTGTAGAGTCACACATAAAAGCCTCATTTCATCATTTGAGAATTTTAGTGGAATTAATCTAAAGAGCTAGATAATTGGAAGAAGTATAATTTGACTAATAGGATTAGTCAAATCAATTAGGTTAATTTATGGAGATAAATTATATAATTAATTTAACGTGTTAAATTAATCCCAACAAATTAATTATTGAATTAATTTAAATTTTAAGGTGCCTAAACAATATTTGAAGAAGGAGGAAAATTACAGTAGTTTATTGCTTTGTGGCCAAAGTGATAATAATTTATTTTGAATAAATTAGTCCAATTAAGTTAAAGTTTTAATTTAATTGGGTCATTTTGATCGAGTTCAAACTTAATTGGATTAAGTTAATCCACTTGGATTAAGGCATTATTTTAATTGAGTTATTAAATTAAAAAAATTAATTTAATACGCCCATTCATATTAAAGATTAATTCAAGAAGCCCAATTAGGAATTAACTTGGCCCATATAGTGTTGCAATATTATTTTAGATTTAATTTGAGAATTTAAATTAAAACTAAATTAATATTGCCACTTTGATTATATGGACTAATAGAAAGATAGAGGAGGTGTGGACAGTGTGAAGGTTGGGATCTAAAACCTTCCACACCACCTCTTACAATGTGGCAATGCCGGATGTCTTATAAAAACCCTTAAATGGCCGAAAATTAGGGATCTTTAATACTGCCTTCAAAACTTCCCTCCAAATTTTTATTAATTACTTCTTCTCCAAGATATTTCTTTTAACAATTGAATGATAAAATTACATCACATGTAGGAGATCATCACAAAATTAAACTTATGCCAAGAAGAATTCAGATTTAGAGAAAGTAAAGTACCTCAATACCTTGATAATTAAAGTGACTCAACTCTTTTAATCTCTTCGTGAAAGTTTTGGCCCTCTCATCTAAATCAATGGACCGAAAATGATCTTCAAATAATTTTCTTGGATCTTCAAATTTTCCAATTGAATGTTCCAAGATGTTGGAGAAATCTTTAAATAGAATCAACTCCTTGATTCATAAGTGCTCGACCAAACATATCTAAATTGATACAACTTTTTTGGATCTTCAACACTTGATGATGAGCACTTCAAATCTCCGAAATAGAAGATCTCCAAAGATGATCTATGCACCTCTGGTGTCTTACACTCAAGAAAAGATTCAAAACTAGATTGAAAAATTTCTTGGGAGGGATGTTGGAGAAAATGAGAAAAACTAACTCTAAAATTTTGGAGAGAGATTTGGAGATTTGAGTTTGACCACCAAACTCCAAATTTTAACCATGTAGCCTTCAAATAAGTGTGGGGGAAAATTGTAGTTTTTGCCTGATAAGTATGTCATTTTTCACTTAATAACCTATATCTTTTCAGTTTCGAATTCGTGTCTTGTATCTTTACGCCGTTTTACAAAGAAGTGCCGTTTTTCACAAAAGTGCCAAAAAGTCACCGGGAAATGTGAAATGGCATGGTGCCATGTCACCGCCAAATCACTTTTTTGTGCCACATCATTGCCACGTCACCTTTCCGATGACTTTTTGTTGCTAAGGCGAAAAATGGCACTTTTTGTAAAATAGCATAAAGATACAGGATATGAATTCGAAATTAGAAAGATACAAGTCATTAAGTGAAAAATAGCATACCTATCGGACAAAAACTATAATTTTTCCTAAGTGTGGATTATACCACATGGCAAGAGGTGGTGAAAAGTTTTAGGTCTCCATCTTCACAGCTTTCACACCTCCACCTCTTGCCTATTGGTGTACCCAAGTATAATTTGATTAAATTGATAATTTAATTAATATAAAATTAAATGCCATGTGGATATTAGGTGGACAAGTAGACAAGACGTGAAGATGTGAAAGGTGTAAAGGTGGGGACCCAGAACATTTCTCCACCTCTTGCCATGTGGCATAGTCCATATTTATTTGAAAGCCATATGGATAAAAATTTGTGGTTTGATCGTCCATTTCAAGTCTTCAATTCTCTTTTCAAAATATCTAATCTCCTCTCCAAGTCATCTCTTTTTCTTTCTCAGTTCTTCTTCTCTTTCAATTGCCTAATCTAACTTTAGGTATTTTGATTTGGTAACTGACTATTAGTGGTGTGTGGATCCATTTTGAAGATATCCTAATTTGGGTGTTTAGTGTGAATCTATTGAAGAAGATCAAAGATCAAAAGTCGATTGTTGTCAAAGAAAGTATTCGGCCGTGAGTTCTTAGAGACGGAAAAGATCTGGATTTTGGTATTTCATCCAATTCTTGGTGTATTAAATTCAAGAGGTTAAAAAGGTTGAAGATCCAAGTAGTTTTTTAAGATCAAAGATTGGATCTTGCTTTGTGGAGGGGACCGAATAGAAGATCAAAGTTTCAAGGTGTTAAAATTGTTTTGACCATCAAGTTTTTTATGTACATTTCTATCTCTAATCCAAATTCTACTTGGCATAAGTTTGATTTTGGAATGATCTCCTATATGTGATGTAATTATATTATTCAATTGTTGAAATTTGTTTTCGTTGACCCTTGTATTATTGTTTTTCAGATCATCTCCACCACTTTCACTTTCATGTCGCTACTTTTAGAAGACAATGGAATATGCTAAACTTTGATATATTAGTAGATTTGTTTTTCAACTATCACTAATGTGAGGTTGATTAAAGTTGAAATATGAATGAGTAAATTTTGTTTCTTGTTGATTCACATAAGCTAAAATGGGGTAAAAGCTGAATAAGCAAAGATGAGTTGGACAAAATTAAGTACTAAAGCTAGAACCATACTGTAAAAAAAGTGTGCTAATGACTAAGCTTTAGTTATTTCTTCTTATTTTATCTCTATGGCATGTGAGCTTCGAAAGATTACCATTCTAGTTGGTGGAGGTCATATGGGTCATCTTGCTAAGGTTCATCTAAATGAATCTTTCTTTTCTAATAGAAAAGCTTGCTGGAGAGAAGAAATCAATCCTTTAAATTTCTTCCACCATTGCAACATGCAAACTCATAAATGTTAGGACCCAAAAAATGCATCTTATTTCTATCTATTTTGGGTTGGTACCTTTCCTTTCTCGCCAATCAAGATTGTTAAACTTGTTTTAGCAATTCTTGATGGAGGTAGAGTTAAAAGGAAGATAACATTGAAGTTCTACGAGTCAATATAAAGAAAGTGTATTTGTCTAATTTATTTAGACAAGTAGTGTGAAAGAAATAGAATTGCGTGATTGGTTCCAAGTATCTTGTAGCTTTTTGCTCATAAAGGAAAAGGATCAAATACTTTTAGATGTGCATAGATGGTGAGAGTAGATTTGTATTTCCTCTAGGAAGTTACAATCTTGACTACAACCTACATTATTGGTTTTGTACCTCCTAGTTAGTTTCTTTGTCTTTATTAAGTCAAAGGATAGGGAGAAAGCCCAATTAAAAAGATCTTTGCAATTAAGGATTGATAGAATGTTCTCAATCCTACTTAACTCATTGATAAGAGACTAAGAAAATTGAGTTGCATAATTTGGAATTCCTTATGGAGGATTTCTCTTGGAGAAAATGAAATCATATGGAATCTTGAGCTAGAGAAGTTGGAAGATCCTTGAGATGGCACCTTTTTTTCTCTAAATGATGAGGCTAGTGGACTTTATCAATAATTACTGAGATAGTGGGAGCGATGCCAAGCTCATTGGAAGTGCACCATTAAGGTAGATTCTTAAAATGCACCCAACATAGAATAAAAATTTAGTTGTTCCCTATTATTTGTGGTGTTAAGATAATTTGACTTCACATAATGTTGAGTGGACAATGAATGAATTAAAGAGTTGGTTGATTTGCTATCTCTATCCACAATATTGAAAACATTTGGTTTTTGAAGCTTAAGTACAAGAGGGATAAGACTATAACATGTAAAGCCCAAATGGTGGCAAAATATCTTAATCTGAAAAATGGGCTTAGATATTCTAAGGTGTTTTCCCTTTGTGGTAAGATTTGCCTCTTGTTAGCTATTTTGGCCATGCTGACTTTCATCTCGATCTGTTCTACATGATTGTGTTGACTTTTCATAATCAAAGATAGACAAAGATATCCATGGATCACCTAAACAATTTCAAGAAGTGGGGTAGAGCACAAATTTTGTTGCATGAAAGCTCCATTTGTGACTTGAAATGGTTATCCAAGTAGAAACACTACTCATTTGTTATCTTTAAGGTAAAAATGACAATGATCATGCAACCAACCATACTAATGTCAAAATAAGTGGGAGGATTTCTAACTTTGCCTTATGAGAAATTACCTTGATTGTCCAAAAATGATATGAGAATGTTTCTACTTTGTGTTGGTTGTCTTTTTTGTGTCGAAAAGGTTAAAATGCATACCTGGTATTGGTGAACACCAAGTAATTTTGGAAAGTTTTTGATTGACACATACAACACGAATTTAGAACGACTCTATCTGTATAGTGATCATCTTAAGCACATGCACATAGATAAGATTGAGTTCTTAGCAAGTCATAATGTTTAATCGATAAAATTAAAATGAGTACATATGTGAAAGTTTTGTAAATGGTTTGATGCATGCTATGTGTATAATCGACTAGTCTTTTGTCTTGTAATTTGAGTGGATATTGAAGTAAATTTGAACACAAGATTTAGACGAAAACAAAAAATTATGCAAATTGGAATGTGCATCTTTTTAAGAGGTGTTGTAGTCACTTAGTGTAGCAAGAAGCAACCTCGTGCTTCTTTTGTAAAAGGCACTGTAGTTACTTGGAGCAAGAAGTGACCTTTATTCTATTATTTACTATCAAATATTTTGCTTGCATATGAACTATTCACAAGGTATGTAATTGTCTAAGGCTCCACGTACATGTACTGATTATTGTGTGCACTTCTGAGGTATTTGTTGTCTTTGTGATGACAAAACCCTTTTGGCAAATGTTTAAGTGCCAACTATTGTGGCTAATCCACGCATATAAATAGAGTTTGCGCAATACTAAGTTGTTCTTTGGCATGTTTCTACAAGTGATGTGTTTGCTAATCCTTTGATTTAACATCCACATCGAGATGTATAGTAACGCCATATTGTCTTCGTGGGACAATGTAGAACTTGATTGTTTATTGCTTAAGAGAACACTGTAATAAGATCTATGGGTTCTCATTATCTTGGTGGTATTAGATATTTTTATAACTGCTTAGTGCTATAGTAGACTGATCCTTTTACTTGTGAGATAGCATGGTGATAATTCCATAATTGCATTATATTTGTATATATTTTTATATGGAATTATCATATTTTTAATCTTAAAATGATTTGATATTGGTAGTTAGTGTTTTAAAAGCAAATAAACTCATTCAAAAGCCCAAAAAGATGAAATAAATTGAGGAAAAGCTACTAGTGTCATTGGAGGGGTATTTAAGATAAAGGGAAGAGAAAAATTTGAAATTCAATTCTCATGAGACTTCTGAAGGCCAACAAACTCTATCTAAGGCTAACTTAGGACTTCTATTTAATTATGGACTCCATTATGGGAAGCAAAGGATTTCTGAAGAGGCCAAGACTGATTAGAAGTTGACTCCTGTTCTAGTTAGGATTTATGCAATATAAATAGGATTAGTTTACTTTTGATTGAATCATCTCGGATAATTCTGAATACTTGTTTAGATGAAGCATCTAGGATCATTACATTTTTTATCTTTCAGTGTTTTTAGTTTATTTTCTTTTCTTGTTCAAGTTGATGTTCATTAATATGAATATGAACTAATTATCTTTTTTCAGAATTATGTCTAGACCTTTTTACATAGATTAATTCAGAGTTGTTATTTTTCTTTGATTTTTCGTAATTCATGATTATTTCTTCTATCATGGTGCCTATTTTAACTTAATTATCTGATCACCAATTTAAGTTAATCTTTGAAAGTCTAATGAAGCCCAAAACGGATTAGGATTTGCCATCGATAAGAAGAACTTTCAATTTACTTGCATGAGATGAATAAATTGATTCGGGTGTCAGATAGGAATATACTTGTATACCTTAAGTAGCCTATTAAGTGGTTCTTGATTACTTTCTAATTTCTGTGATTCATATAGGAATATATTGAATTGATCAATTAGGGGTTTTGACAACAAGTAACTCGAAAAGGTCTTGGAGTTGCATTTAACTTAGGGCTAATAATCATAATTATTCAAGTAAATCAATTGGGAAATAACAATAAAATTAATTTATATAAATTGGGTATTTCATAATTCTAGATCTTTAATTTTAATGAATTTTCTCTAATCAACACTCTCTTTTTATTTACTGCTTTTATTCAAACTTCCCTTTTCAACCAACCTTTGTTTAGTATTAGTTGTCTTTGTTTTGCATGTTTTGAACCGAAAATAAACTGATTGCTTGTGGGAACGATATTCTTACTCACTTCTTTACTACTTGTTATGAAAAGTGCAGTTACATGCTGGTTTTCGCCCAACACATGGAAAGAATCGGCTTAGCTTGTGAGCTAAGATGGGATAAGAATTGATCACCATGAAGTATGTTCAAGCTTCACAGAACGCCTCAAAGGAACTAAACATCATGTTATTTGTTGGTGCGTATGTTGGACTTTTGTGTAGAGTTTGAGCTGAAGTTAATATGGTGTTTTTAAGCGTGGCATGTCCTATTGAGTGAGAGCTCCATCATAGCATGTATTCATATCGCATATGGTTTAAGACGACCATGTAAATGGAGTGATGAATAAATCCTTGCTTTATCACTATGTGTGCACATATTGTTTTCTCATACCTTTTTAAACTTAGACTGTCATGAAGTGTAAGCTTAACGCCACTACTTTGGCAAGATATCCAAAGCCCAAGTTAGATTTCAATGTGTCGGAGCTTGTCTACAAGAGAGATCAGGTCAAAGCAGATTAGTGTGAGACCAAGAAAGAACAAAATCAATAACACTCTATGGCTTATAGCTCGACGATTGTATCAAAATATGATGCCCAATTATGAGCATAGACACATATGTGAGGAAGCTAAGCAAGTCCCATTTTTCACTTGAGAGATCAGAGATGCTTGATTTTGGTGCAAACCAACTGGGCTACAGTGCAGCGGGATCTTTATGGGAGTTGTAGTGTTGTAGCAACTTGAAAAATTTTATCCTACGAAATAAGATTGAGGAATTTCGATGTTGAATAAATGGACGGTTTAATTTAAAGAACATTTTGATTTAAAATATATTTGGAGACTATGAGTTTGAGGCTTGAATCCATAGGTGGTTTAATTTAAAGAATATTTTTTATTTGAAAAATATTTGAAGACTTTAGGTTTAAAGATCGAATCCAAACACGTACACGAAATCATGTTATTCTCAGATGCCAGTGTTTCAGCAATACATCCAACTTGCAAGGCTTCAAAACCTATCTTTTTCTCATCAAAACGACCCATATTATATACCATTAGAAACTTTATTGAGTGTAGATAATGTTAGAATAAAGAATTACTCGAAAATACAGAGAAAAATATCTGAAAATGGCAGTTGAAAGTGACATGATAAGGCTGTCGAGGAACAGTAGTAGTGGCGGCAATGATGTTTGAGGTGTTTTAAGCAAGAATCCAACCGTTAGATTGTTGATCGAAACCTACCATTGGAATGATCATCGAGTTAGGATATTTGTAGATGCAAGCAACTTAGAAAATTATGTGGATTGGTGTTAATTAGTGACTCCATGAATGTTGAGGTGTGTTAAGTGAGTAAAGGTGAGATTTGTCCCACATTGGAAAAATTTGTGAAAGGAAGAGCACTTGGGCACCATAAATTCCTTATCCCACATTGGAAAAATTAGGAAGTAGGAAGCTTTAGTGAGCTTATAAAAGCTTGTGCTTGGCTAGTCCACCTCACACCAAACAAAAGACAACTCTTTCTCTGTCTCCATTTCCTTTGCTCTTTGATGAAGTTGTTGGATTATTAACTCCGACGACTAAGCAAGAATCGAGGAGATACTACGATGCAGTACTAAGTGTCTGCACCATTTTGTTTTTGGAAGAAGAGTTGTTATACCCACATATCGATAGTGGGGCAATATTTTCTTTCGAGTAGTGAGAAAAATTAGTTGGAAACGTGATCGTGATAAGCGAGGATTTCAAAGGAAGGAGTCAAGGATTTCTCACTCTCGCCACATCAATATTTGGGTAAGTAAGAATGTTAGATTATATATGTCACACCCTAAAGGACGGGAGATTTGCCTGAGAATCCACCGTGCGCAACTTGAAATTGAGCTTTGAACAACTCGCTCGAAAGGAATATCTAATGGTTGCACATGAATTCTTCGACCATTGCTTATATACTAGGGATCATTTCATTAATATTCCAATGTGAGATATCATAATCACCCCTCCTTCAAAACGCGACGTCTTTGTCGCGATATAACTGGCCTAGGACCGCTCACCGGACGTTGGGACTCTAGAGATGGCTCATACGGGCTTAAGAGGTGGCTCCCGTGCATGTAGCACTTTGCCCCACAGGCTCAAGAGGTGACTCCCATATGCGTAGCACTTTGCCCCGTATAGCACTTAGCTCTCTTCGACTGATAGTCGACTTTGATACCATTTGTCACGCCCCAGAGGACGCAAGATTTGCCTGAGAATCCACCGTACGTAACCTGAAATTGAGCTTTGAACAACTCGCTCGAAAGGGATATCCAATGGTTACACATGAATTCTTTGGCCATTGCTTATATACTAGGGATCATTTCATTAATATTCCAATGTGGGATATCACAATATATATATGTCTTGTTAAGATTCGAAGTGATTTAATAGATATATACGTAATTTATGGTATGATAGTTAGCAGTGAAGTTTGAATATAATGTGGAAATTATTGATAGGAGATGAGTAAACTAAATGAGATTCTTAGTGATGGAAAACATATGAAATTATGGGAGAATTGAGTAAGGTTTAATGTGATGGAATCAAATTAAACACACCCATACTTCTTTATCCTCGGAATTCACTGCCTCACTGCACTAACTGCAAATTCTAAATCTCCAAAACCCATCTTAATCTCTTCAATTCGGCCTATATAATATACCGCTAGAAAGCTTATCGAGTGTAGATAACTATAGAATCAAGAGACATACAAAAATATAGAGGAAAACATCCAAAAATGCCTTTAGAATGCAACCTGCCAGAGCTACGGGAATAGGGTCAGTAATGAAGGTTAACTTTGAATGGATATAGACGACGATCCGATCGTTGGATCATCAATCGAGGGTCAACGTTAGAAAGTGCATTAAGTCAAATTAGTTATAGGGGAAAATCCTACCGTTAAAGTGTTAGGAATTTTGAGATAAAATGAAATCTATCATATATTAACCAAGAATATTGGTATTGAATGCTAGGTGCTATCACTTGGGATATTTTGGAAATTTAGGAACGCATTGTGAATCAAGACCAAAGGACCCAAGGTAACACTTATGGCTTTCCTCATCTTCTTGTGAGCATATGTTCTCAATCCTTCTCTTGACCGGATGATTATGATGTCATATTGTTGAGTATCTTGCTCCTCTGATATGTGATTTCCATGAGCTTATGTTGTTGCTCTGTTTATTCTTGCTATGATAAGCTCTATCTCTTGAATATGTAAATCCAAAGCTTAATGAACCCTCTTAACTCCTATTTCGATGCTTTGGATTAAGTTTTGAACAATGGATGATGGACTAAGCGGAGATATGAACCCAAGATTTATTAAAAATGAGAGATGTAGACAAAAGTCGTATTATTAGACTTGAAAACAATCTTTCAAAGAATCTCAAAACCCAATTTCAAATCAATGATTTACAAATGTTTTTATGTATAAGAGAACCCCAAAAATGTAGTTTTGAATCAAAAATTCGAAAAAAATCAAAAGACAAAAAATCAAAATTTCACTCGAGAGTAGGCGCTTAAGCGTGCGAAGTTGGGTGCCCTAGCGCCCACTCTCGGCCAAAACACCCATTTTTCCAAAGACTTGGGAGCTTAAGCGCCCAGCTTCTGTCCCAAAATTTATTTTGGGTGCTTAGGCGTGCAAACGAGTGCCCAAGCGCCCATTTCCGTACCCAAACTTGATTTTAAACCTTATTTCATGGCATACCAAGTCCATATCCAATCTTGCTAATGTGTTTTGAACTTTGGAACATCGACCCTCTAGTCCATAGTCAAATTTTCAAATGATCGATTGATATGTTTGGCCTATTCCAAAATGTTTATTTGAAATCGACGGCCGACCAAAAAATTATACCAAAATAGCCTTATTGAATGATCGAATGTTCAGTTTGTTTCAAGCTTATATGTTTGTATATATGTTGGATAGACCGGATGGGCCTTGGAGGTAGAGTCCTGAAGGATTACGTCTGAAACTCGTGGTTGA
>JACFYI010001445.1:290392-301467 GCA_014898755.1 Handroanthus guayacan | reverse complement strand
ATTAAAACGTTCTTCGTTTTATTGAAATCGAATAAATTTCAAAAATTAGCATTTCCCAATTTTTAATTAGGAACTTTTTGGGGCTCATTTGGATCAATATGGGGTACGAACATAAGACTTAAATGCACGAAACGTATTTTGACGTTAAAATGATGTTCATGATTTAAAAACTGAATTATTATTCGAAAAAAAATCGCTGATTCAAAAGTTTATTTTAAGGGAATTCTTGGGGTGTCACAATGATAGGCTACCTATAGAGGAGACGGAACGGACCCTACGCCAATGGTGGAAAAAGCTTTGTTTGATCTAGGTGCTTTACATACCTTTATATCGATATAATGTTCGAAACGATTAGGCCTGACTTCTGAACATATGAGAAACTCCTTCCTAGGTTCATAAACCTGTAGGAGGTTGTTATGTGACTCAAATTAGATATCTAAACTATCCTGTGAACATAGAAAACCAGGAATACATTGCTCACCTTGTCCAACTACCAATTTAGGATTATAATCTCATTTTAGGAATAAACTAACTATATCAGCACCAAGTTATAATAGACTGTTTTGCCAAAATAGTTGAGCTGGGTACCCGAATTTAGATTAGTATAGACAATGGTTCCAATTACGATGGTTAGCCACCATCTCGATTGTGAAAGCTAAAAAGGTTATAAAAGAATGAGGACAGGGATTTTTGGCTTATCTAATCAATAAGCCTCTAGATAAAATCAAGTTGGAAGATGTTAGGGTAGTTAACGAATTTCCAGAAGTGTTCCCTAAGGGGTTGGATTCACTATTTCTAAACTGGGAGACAGAATTTGTGATAAAGATTATTCCTGGTAGCTCTTTTCTCAAAACTCCATATAGAATGGCACCAACGGAGTTGAAAGAATTGGAAGAGCAATAGCAAGAATTGCTGCATAAGAACTTGATCCAACTGAGCTCTTTCCCCTAGGGAGCTCTAGTTCTATTTGTGAAGAAAGAGGACGGCACCTTGAGAATGTGCATATATTATTGGGAAGTAAACAAAGTGAGGATAAAAACATATACCCCTTACCTCTCATTGAGAAGTTGTAAAATCATCTGTAAGGGTCTGTAGGGTACACAAAGTTGGATTCATAATAGGGGTACTATCAGTTGAAAATTCAAGAAGTAGATATTCCCAAAATTATGTTCAATTCACGATATGGGCACTTTGAGTTTGTGGTAATGCCCTTTGGATTGACGAATGCACCCGCGGCATTTATGGACTTGATGCATCGAGTGTTTCGTCCATATCTCGCCTGCTGTGTAGTAATTTTCATTCACGATATCCTAGTGTACTCTAAGTTGGAGAAAGAACATGAAACACTTGCGGATCGTTCTTCGAACCCTCAAGGATCATCAATTATGTGCCAAATTTAGCAAATGCAAATTTTTATTAAATTAAAGGATAACTTTTCTGGTACATGTAATCTTTTAAAATAGCCTTGAAGTTAACCCAGATAAGGTGGAAGCGGTCACCAATTGGAGAATACCTGAGACTGTTACTGAGGTGAGAAGTTTTTTGGGACTAGCGCGACACTATTAAAAGTTTATCCAAAATTGTTTTAAGCTAGCAAGACCTCTCACCAGGTTAACCTAGAAAGATCAACATTTTGACTGAAACCAACGCTGTGAGGAAAGTTTCTTGGAATTGAAAAAGAGATTAACCTCAGCACCAATACTCGCACTTCTAAATGGATCAGAAGAGTTTACTGTGTATGCTAATGCCTTGAAAAAAGGGTTAGGATACGTATGGATGCAGAAAGGCTGAGTGATCATGTATGCATTAAAGAAGCTAAAAAATCATGAACAGAATTATCATACTCATAACCTAAAATTGGCAGCTATAGTTTTTGCTTTAACTAAGTGACGATGTTATTTATATAGAGCCAAAATAGAGGTCTTTACGGATTACAAAAGCCTAAAATATATCCCTAGCCAGAAGAATATAAACTTAAGAAAGTGAAGATGGATGGAATTTCTAAAAGATTACGATTTCACTATTGCATACCATCCCGGCAAGGCAAATGTTGTGGTTGATGTTCTAAGTCAAAAAAAAAATAAAAGATTGGCGGGTATTAGCATATACTAAGAGTTGTATAGTGACATTTGGAAGGCTCAGGAAGAGGATGAATGGGTACAAAAACTTAAATCAACAATGAGCACACAAAAAAAAATCTGATTTTAGAATCAATGCTGACGAATTACTTCAATATAAGAATAGAGTGTGCATTCTTGCAAAAATTCATGAAAGGGTATTGTCATCAGCTCATCAAACTAAGTACATTATATATCCTGGCAAAACCAAAATGTGCAAAGATATGAAACAGAAGTTCTGGTAGGATGGAATGAAACAAGATATGATAGGGTACATCCAAAAATGTCTAACATATTAGTTGGTAAAGGCAGAGCATCAGAGACCCTCGGGGAGTTACAACCACTTTTAATTCCAAGTTGGGAATGGGATCAAATCATAATGGATTTTGTAGTAAAAGAAAGATGTGATAGTATTTGAGTCGTGGTTGATAGACTCACTAAGTCCGCACACTTCGTACTAATTAAGACCTAGTACAATATGGAGAAACTTACAAAGACCTACATCAAGGAAATCATTAGATTGCATGGAATTCCATGAAGTATCATCTTTGACAAGGATCCAAAGTTCACAGCCAAACTATAGAGTCTACAAAAGCATTTGGGGACAAAGTTACAGTTTAGCACGGCTGCTCACCTCAAACGGACAGACAGTGGGACAGAGTGATCCAAACAGTGGAGGATATGTTGTGTGCCAGTGTTCTGAATTTTTCAGGAAACTGGAATAGACATCTACCTTTAGTAGAGATTGCCTACAATAATAACTATCAAGCCTCAATTCAAATGGCATCCTATGAAGCGTTGTGTAGCAGAAAATGTAGATCACCACTGCATTGGGACTTGGACGGAACAATAAGTACTTTAGAAATAGGAAAAGACAACTTGTAGCCAGAAATAAAACAAGAGGGATCGATAAAGTCTAAGTCATCAAGAAGAACATAAAAGTGGCTCAAGATTGCTAGAAGAGTTATGCTGACAAACGACGTAAGGATTTGGAGTTTGATATTGGAGATTAAGTATTCTTAAATGTCATCCCACAGAAAAGAATTCGAAGGACGGAAAAGAGTGGGAAGTTAATTCCAAGTTATGCAGGACCTTTTGAAATTACTGAACATATTGGACTTGTAGCGTATATATTTGATTTATTGCCAAGCCTCACTAGAATCCATGATGTTTTTCATATGTCTTAATTATGAAAACACCATTCGGACCTCTCGCATGCCGTAGATCTCGCCGACCTTCCCATTCAGAGTGACCTTTCATATATAGAACAACCTGTACGAATCCTAAATTACCAAATTCGAAAACTTAGGAATCTGAGGATATCTCAAGTTAAAGTTCTCTAGAGAGACCAAAAGATCAAGGCAGCCACTTGGGAACGTGAGGATGAGATGCGAGAGAGATATTCTCACCTATTCGACTAATATGTATGAATTTGAGGACCAGATTCTTTTAAGGGAGAGAGAGTGTAACAATACAAAAATTTTCCTAATTTCACTTTCAAGTTTTCATAATTTAAACTCAAAATATTTCATTGCATCTACTAAAATCTTCTTACATTTAAAAATTTTCACATGCATTCATTTTTTTTCTAAAGGATTTTATTTCAAGCTCAAAACCCCTAATCTTCAGATTTTCAAAATCCATTTAAATTCAAACAAAAATAATAAAAAAAATATATAAACACGTGTTTATTTTGATCCAACTTGGCTGGCCACTTTTCCTTATGATTATGGCTATCCCTACCTTTGCAAATGACTTGGATTATGATCTTGATGATATTTATTGGCCTCTTGATTGAATATCATTGCCATTTCCCTTCTTATTTGATTGAACGAAAAATTTGGACATTATGGACTTGATCTTTGCCTTTTTATTGTTGAGATTCATGGAATAATACATCAATCAAAGAGCTTAAAAATTCCATTGGCCATCTCTCATTCTTTAACAAAAGAAACAAAAATATAAAAGTTTCAGCTTGGGCACAACAGCACCCAAACTGGGCGCTGAAGTGTCAAAGACAGAAACTTTTCAGCTTTTTTTGGCCCTACAGCACCCATGTCAAGCGATGAAGTGTCCAGTCTAGTAGCCATCCTTTGTTTTTTTTAGCCTTTTTTGCCTTGTGTTGCCTATAGTCCACTCTTATATGATGTATTGAGCTTGATCCAATGATTTATATGTCCGATATATGGTTTAAATTGAATGATTATGCCCGATATATGGTTTGAATCAAATAATGTTTAAATCGGCGTTTGATATTGTTATTTTTCATTGTAAGCCTTGAATGTTTATATATATTGTTGGGCCGAGAGTCACCGAAGAGATGGCTGGGCGGTGTTCAACCATCAGTTTATCTTCTGCAAGATTTCCCATTTGTTAGACAATTTCACGATCGCCTGGAGATATGTGTTAAAAATATGTTTGTTTCCCTCTGAGTGGCCACTCGAGGGTGGAACTGGAGAGATAAGGGATTTGATTTGATATGTATATATGTTTGGGACTGTTAAGGGTGACATATCAACCAAATAACTTTTTCTGCCATATTGATATTGAATTTGTTATTGTATTGATTATTGGGCCTCTTGAACATTGTTTTCATCACTTCTCGGCTTATCTATTATCCTTTATGTTCCTTTGCCTTAACTATCAATCCTGCCTATAATCTCTTACTAAATCATTTGAACTTCTTTTTATTGTATCATGTGCAGGTGATTGAATTTGGAAATTGTGCAAGGATTTTTGGAAATCGTCTTAGACTATTTGTATTTTGGATTATTTTGTTATGACTTGCATTTGTTTATGGCTAATGATCTCTTTTGTAAGCTTAAAACTTTGTAATATGAAGATATATGAGGCAAGACTATAAGTGTTGTATTTGATCATGTGATACTTAGGGCATGTTTGATAGTGCACTTGAGGAATTTTAAGCATTTGGGCCCAATGGTATTTGGTGAATATTGTAGTAGCTTTATCACCTATTTGATTGATAAGATTAAATGAAATACAATTTACTACCCTAGTATCAAGTGAGTGTTTGATTTGTTCCATTAGGTGATATTGGTGTGGAAAATTACATTGTTGTCTTTACCATTTCTTAACAACCTTTGTCTTGAGATATAAAATAGTAATATTAATTTAAAAAAAAATAAAAAAACCTATGTCTTGAAATCAAAATAATAATAATAATAATAATAATTAAAAATAAAAAACAATTATCTTGAAATAAAAAAGTATTAAAAAAAATAAAAAAATTAACAACGTTTGTCTTGAAATTGTGTAAATATTTGATTAATTTAATATTTGATAGTAAGTGAATATGTTAAATTTTGACATCACCAATTTTTCCGTCTTACTATACAATTTTATTGCGATAGTTTTAAAATGTGAATTATTAAATAAGTAAATTAATTTTTGTTTTATAAGTACAAAGATGGGTACATTAGAGATAGGTATATTTTTATATATTAAATGGTAACTAAAATTAAACAACTTAACAATGAAAATGGGGTACAATTGTAATTGGAAGTGAAAAAAGAGGGCTATAAAAGTCATTGTAAATTTCAAATCCCCCAATTTCAATTCGGTGACTGATAATATCTGGGTTAAATTTGCTACTCTTAACTTCCATAATCAGTAGCACAGTGTGGGTCTTGATGTAAAAATCGGGCTGGCCCGCTTCTTCAGTACAAGATATCAAACATGATATTAAATGATACAATATGTCCTAATCCATGCTAATAGGCCCAATCAAACATGGCCTTAGTATTTTGCCATGATATATTTTGTGGTTTTAATTTAGACACTCCTTTCCATGGTAACAACTCGACTTAGAGAAAAATGCTCTAGATCAGGGCATTACAATATTTGTCTGAGTGTATGCTTGGAGGATCTTCAATGGACTCCTAGGACTTGAAGCGTACAATGCATGAACCATTCTGGTAGCAAATTACATCAACATGGTGGAATCCCGTTCATGATGGATAAAGGCGGGTTTGCACCCCATCTGCATTGGCGATGCCACATATACACCAGTGGGGTCCCAGGATCCCACTGAATTTTTTTTTCCTTCTTTTAACTATAGTGTACATATACGTAATATATATAAATATTTAAAAATTAGACTATAAAATATATATATATATATGGGACCTTACTGTTAAATAGGCAACAAATCATTAAATAAAAGTCTAAGATTCTCAAATGTGACAAGTTTGGAATGTGAAAAGTCAACCGATACTAAAATTTGAAGTTTGAAAAAGTTCTCAATTCTGTAACCCTTTGAAACTTTATATTTCTCATATTTTTTTTTTCAAGTTTTATTTTTCACTTCTTCCATGCTCATTAATTAGACTTCAACCAATTTGTCGAACTCAAGGCCATTTTGAAGACTTAGGCTTTTATGTTTTTATTAATTTAATAGTATTTTAGTTAATTCTTTTGTTAACCTTTTTGTAAATTTTTGTATTATTGAATATAAATGTTTTCAATTATTTTAACACAATATGCTTGATATGCAAATTCACTATACATTTTTGGTAAAGATATTAGTTTAAATCATTTAAATTATAAAATTTTCTATAGAACTTTATCAACTATACCACTCTGTAATAAAAATATTTGGATTGTTGTATAAAATTACGTTAATACTATTTTAACTTAATTTTTATTTTATATTTATTTGTTGAGTTCAGTAGTTGAAAATTTTGAAGGACCCCACTGAATCAAAATCCTGGAGTCGCCACTGCCCATCTGAATCCATTTGGAAAAATAATTCCACTGTCCAAAATGGTATTATTCGATATTTGAATTGTTGCCATATTTGTGTAATTTTTCCAACAAGTAAATTGAATTAATTAGTTTTTGCACATTTATAGGTGCAACAAACAATTCCTTTTTACCTTTCTTTATTTGTTCATTATTTTTTCTTATAATTTTCTAAATTCCCAACTCTAGCGTAATGTAAACGTAAGAACTAGAGCACTTATTGCCCGGATTCTTTCTTGTGGATTTTACACTTTCTACTCATTGGTTGTATTGAAACTTCACCCATATACTTGTGATTTAAGTTTCCCACTTATTTTGGTGCAGTCAGTTGACTGCAGCATCCTTTCAATTTAATTTGCAAATAATTAGCAATTTAATTATTCTAATTAATTAAATATATAATTAATAGCCCTTTCGGTTCATCTTCATTAATTGATATTACCTATTCTTAACAATCAATTTCGAGCAACTCGCCCATGAACTCCTTAGATAAAGGGTGAAAAAATGCATGGACGTTTCAGTTTATGATTAACGTGTAAATAAGAAATTCCATTGTCTAATCTTCTAACTGCACCTCGGATATGGAATTTAATCTGTGATCCCAATAATCTCAATAACTGTGGTTCTATCTCAAGTAAGCAGTTTGATAACCAATCCAGGAAGCTCCTACCCTAATTGTCACCTCACATGTATATTGCGCAAGGAATAACTAATCAACTATGGAAAACATAGGAAATTCTCCAAATCTAATACTATTAGACAAGTAATAAATCCTTTATCGGATAGCTCTTATTTAACTTACCTCCATGTAAGAATATAATACACCCATAAAAAACCTTATGTAATTTCCCTGGAATTGGGTACCGAACAAAGAATAGCTATTTGAATTAAAGGTTACAATGAGAGCTCAAGTCTAAGAACTAATTACTGTACTATCATGAAAATAGAATGTTTATCACCAATTATGCAACTATCGTTGCCAAGAAGAATTCTCAAGGTGGGATTGTTCAATACACTTATTTCGTAAAACTCACCCACTTGCATGTACTATTCCATAACCGGTTCCCATAAAAAAAGACATCACTTATCAGGTGTGAACGTTTCATGCATGTCTATCCAAATCTTAGCCTGTCCATCCAAATTTGGATAAATTCATCGACTTGGAAAAATTGTTAGAATAAAATCATTGGCCATATTTCATGATCATTATTCCAAAAACTCAACCTAGACGAATATGGCATAGGAGCTTGAACATAGCTTAATAAATACAATACATAAATTAATATGGCTGAAAGAATTTATTGATTGAATAATAATATTATATATGTACAAGAGTATTTTTTACATATTAGATCTATTGACTTCTCCGGACACTGCTCAGCGAAAAATAAAAATCTAAATTCATGGTCATTAGATGTGAAGTTTGGCAGGAGAGGCGGAGGCCCTGCACATTGTAATATGCTTCTCTGATTCCAGCAAAAAATATATTTATATGCTTTTCTGATTTGATTATAGATAGCTTGTTATGATCAGACAACATAATTACTGGATACGTATCCTTCAAAGGAAAAAATAAATAAATTACTGGATACGTAACTTGACGAAATGCAAGTGGTGAAAGCGCACTTTTGCGTGGGAAACGACATTTTCCATTTATTAATTAATGGTATAATTTCCTCAACAACTCTCATGACGTTCAGTATAATTATCAAAATATTCCCTAAAGTTGAAAAAATTACCATTATGCCCCCTAAGATTTGAATAATTACCACTGCATTCCTAAAAATTCTAAATATTACAAATAGATTCTTTACATATCAAAGATTGGAACACATTGTTGGGAATATAAGAAAACAAGTTCACTATTGCTAATTGGAGCTATTTTTCTTTTATATATGAATGAATATCAGATCAAAGGTGGTTCTTATACCAAAAATATGTTGGCACAAAATATAAAATTGAAAGAGAGGTTAATAAAACGGAAGCTAATATATGTTGAAATGCAATATTACAAAATTGTTCCAAAATTCTTGCACTACAACTTTGGAATATCTCTCTTTCTATACTAAATATACTCTCAAATTCCCTATCTAATTGCCTCTTTTCTTGCATAGATTGATGCATTGATTTTTCCTCACGCTATGCTCTATCTTTTTACATAAGGCAAACCACACACACACATATATATATATAATAGTACGAGGCCGATTTTAGGAAGACTAATTAACCAAGGAATCACTCCTAATATTACAAGTGTTTGGAGCTAATTAAAGAAATGTGGTTGCATATTATCCAAGTAATTTTGCCTCAAAATAATAATTCTTTACTTGGTCATCCCATGAACGAAATTTCAAATTGACTTTTTAATCCGATGAAGGAGAATTCAAATTAATTTCTTAATCTCATGAAAGAGACACTACAAGAAAATATACTTTTTACTACAAATGTTTTTATTTCACTAGAAATAATGTGATAAAAAGAGATTATTTACGATTTTCATATTGTAGTATAAGTTGTCAAAAAGTGTGGTAAAAACTAATATTAAATACTACGCTCCTCCTTAGTATAGTAAAAGATGTACTTATTTACTACAATTTTAATATGAGGTGAATAAAGTATATATTTACTACGATTTTTCACATATCGTGGCAAAAGTTTATGCATTTGCCATATTTTTCTTTAGTAAAGTGAAAAGTATGACCTTTTTTTTTTTCAAAATTAATTGGCAAATAAAGAACAAGATTCAAAATAAAAAAAAAAAATAAATAAAGAAAAAGATTTAAAAAATAAGCTAAAAATTTTAATAATAAATTAAAATATTAAGATCCAAAGCAAAATAATTTCATTGAGAAAGATGTTAGTATTTTAATAATAAACTAAAAACTAAAGTAAAAATTAGTATTTTTTTTCCCTCTCCCCAACCCTGTTCTCCACTCCCGTTTTTTCTATTTTCCCTTTTCAATTCTCCATGCTCAAAATCGCTCTTTCTCAACAATTCAAACACACACATATACACCCCAAAACATTTGCGAAAAATTTTGTAGCGAATTTTTTTTCTCAAGTAACTAAAAGTAATATATATTTATTTAAAAAAATTAAATACATTTTGCAATGAAAATATTCCTTCACAATATTAATTTAAAAAAAAATTTAAGTTTGCAACGTAGATATATATCCGTCGAAAAATTATTAAAAAAGATTAAACTTAATCTTGCGACGGAAAAGTTCGTTGTAAAAATAAAATATATTTTTAAAATTTAAATATATTTATTTCTAAAAAATTAAATTTAAAGATTAAAAAACTAAAAATTTAAAAGTTATATTTATTAATTAGATATTAAATTTATATATATATATATATATGAATATTAATTTGTATAATTTTATTATTAAATGAAATACATACCTATTTAAATAATATAGAAACTAAGATATATATTGTCAAATACCTGAATAAATGTATATTCTATACAAAGGTGTATAAATATTAAGTACTTGGATTAATAAAAATATATATGCGCGTAAATATATTAGTTAAATATATTAATTGTAACCTAGACATATACTATATATATTATTTGGCAGAGTTTTATACATGAGAATAACTTTAACCTAGTGGTTACACACATCAACTTTCAACTTGGAGGTTAGGGGTTCGACTCTATTTGGTTGCAGACTTAAAAAATTATTTGCTAGTCATCCACGAATTAGTCAATTTTGGTAACAAGATATGGGGAAGTGATACCATAATGAAAATTGTAGTAATAAATCACATTTACTATATTTGATTATTTTAACAAATTATTTAAATATTTGCTACGATTTTTAAAGTGTGGCAATTAATAACTAAATACTACACTTTTTTTAGTGTGGTGAAAAATAGTGTTGTATTTGATGATATTTACCTCACATTTTAATTTGTATTAATTAAGGATAATTTCGTAGCAAAAGTTAATTACCACGGTTAAAATGTGTAGCTATACTTTTTACCACGCTTGCAATGCCTACAGCCAGAAAAGCATAGCCCAAGCGTAGTAAATAACATTTGGTTGCAGACTTAAAAAATTATTTGCTAGTCATCCACGAATTAGTCAATTTCGGCAACAAGATATGGGGAGGTGATACCATAATGAAAATTGTAGTTGTAACGCCCCGGATCCTAGTACACTTCCGCCCTAGTCTCCGGGACATTACTCA
>JACFYI010001445.1:248390-275318 GCA_014898755.1 Handroanthus guayacan | reverse complement strand
GCAGCCCAAGTCAGCAGCAGCAGGTCATAGGATCGAACCCCAGCCAAAGAAAATTTAAATGCAAACCAAGGATCCAGCGCCCAAGCTCAGGAATTCCAGCAGCAATCACCAAAAACAAACAAGCAAAACAACCAAAACCAGCAGCAAACATAGCTAATCACAATAGGCCACATGCAAATTTCAGCAACAATTCCACCCCGTAGCCCAGAGACTTAAATGTGAAAGAATTAAATTTAGTTTGTACTACTCATCATGAAGATTTTTAATTTTTAAGTTCTAAATCTTAATTTTCAAATTTTTGGAGAAAATGTTATAAATCCATACATTTAAAAATTTCCTTTTTCTATCTTTTTTCTCTAGAAATCAGATTACCAAAAATTCATTTTTCAAGCAAATTTCAAAATTTATTATTTTCAAATTTATTTTACACGTTTGAAGTGTAAATCGATTTTTATTTCCGTACCTATTTTCCTTCGTTTTTGTCTCAAAATTTCTTCTTGGTCCATGATCCATTGTTCAAAACTCAATCCAAAGCATCGGTATAGAAGTCAAGAGGATTCATTAAGCTTCGAATTTATATATTCAAGAAATATAGTTTATTATAGCAAGAGCAACATGGCAACAACATAAGCTCATGAAATCACATATCAATGGAGCAAGATAATCAACAACTCGGCATTATAAACATTCGGTCAAGGAGATAACTAGGAACATATGCTCTTGAGAAGATGAGAAAAGCCATAAGTCTTACTTGATTCCAAGCTTAAAGCAAAGATATTAGGCTCCACTAGATGATTCAAGCACCTATAATGAAGATTACACTTAGGTTAAACTTAAATCACAACCATATCATATAAACTTAACTATTATTCTTGAACTAAACTTACCAATGGTTTGAGAGAGTCACCTCCTATTATTCCCCTTAAGCAAATGTTTTGATAAAGAGAAGTGTTAGTGTGCAAGAGATGCGAGTTATTGTGTGAGAAACTTTTAAGTGCAAGAAGAATTAGTCTTGCAAACTTATCATATTTATAGATGGGACTTGGGGTTTCAAAACAAGTATCAATTAATCAAGGCCCTTCAAAATAAAGTAGTAAACTTCATGTGCAAGATTTGGGGCACAAGTGATGGATGGATGGATGGGAAAAATCCCATCCAATGCTTAGGTAGGGCTGCGGTAGCTGCAGCAGTTTTTAGATTCCATTTTCTTTTTTTTTTTTTTAATTCAAAGATACTATTTTTAAGTCAACATTTGTGGCTAGTGTTTGGGCCAAGGATTGGGCTTGTTTATTGGGTTTTCAGGCCTCGTTTGAGTTGAAATGTGATGAGAAAATGAAACTCAAATGCACAAAAAACTTTTGGATAAGAGAAATTCATTTTGTCATTGAAACGTTTTTCGTGACATTGAAAATGGATTAATTTTCGAAAAATTGGCGGTTCGAATGCAAAAAAAATTTTCAGATGCACGGAACATGTTTTGATTTTAAAACGATACTTGTGATTTTGAAATCGAATAGAGTTCCGAAAAATTGACGACTCAAAATTTTATTTAGGGAATTCTTGAGGTGTTACAGATCCACTTCCCGCTATATACAATCTAGAGACAAAGTTGTGGAATTTAACGAGGTTAAAAAAGTTGAGGTAAAAACTAGAGCTATACTATCAATTATTTAACATATTAAATAAACCATGTAGAACATACTTTAAGCATTTTATTGATTTATCTATTCGATAAATAACATACTTTAAGCTTAATCAAGGCATTTTTTCTTGAATCACTGACAGTAAGAATATGTTGTCCCTAAACTATTCTTCTTTAACATATTAAAGTCCAAATATAGACCTAGGACCCACTTCTATACCAATCAATTATAGCACAAAAAGTATCAATGTATCATATGACTGTGAGTTCAAGAAATCAAATTTTTTTCCTCAAAATAAAGGCACTAAATTCAAACATAGAAACTACACCAGGAGATTCAAACCAAAAAACACACAATTTCATAGCATTTATGCTCATAATAGACAGGGTAAGAAAGCAAACAAAGGGTGGGTGAAAGAAACTTCACCTTGTAAGCTTTGTTTGATCACGACGGATTGGTGCTCGGTGGATGGCAGTGCTCGGCGAAGGGCAGTGCTTGGGTGTAGCCAGATTTTGGGCCTTTTGATTTTTGGAGAAGCAATCTGATTTGGGGAGGGCGAGGAGAGGCGGTGCTCAGTGTCAATGACGTTGCTGATCCATCTGTAGCCGAGAGCAAAGTCGCAGACGTGAGATTCGATAATTCCAACCCATCAAGCTTGAAGGAAATCAACTTTAATTTGTCTCCTTTTGCTACACTTCGTACTACAATAACCGAAGGCGCCGCCTTGAATGATCAACTTGTTATGATGGCCGAGAACATTTCTTATCTCAAGAAGGCCGTAAAGGACATGGACTTTTAGATTGCTCAACAAATGAGCAAGTTGGAATATGTTGGTCGTGGAGAATTTAGCAACAACAGTGAACTCACTTCTGCTTGCATTGCTAAAGAAGGGCAAGTAGATGAAGCATCGCTCAAACAGGACTTTACAAAAATGTCCAATCACTCTGCAACATTCATTTTTGTTCAACAGTTGGTATGATCACCAACACCATCTGAGCTCAATATGGCAGACCCTCTGAAAGTTCACTCATCTATTTGAAACCAGATACTAAGCGAATTAATGCATTAAGGATGGCCCTGCACTTCTAGCCACCAAAACTCAGGAAAGGCAACCCAAAGCGACACGTGGCATATTATGTCGAAACATGCAACAATGCAAAAACTAACGGTGATCTTCTTGTGAAACAATTTGTATGATCTCTTAAAAGGAATGCCTTCGACTGTTACATCGAACTGGAGCCTGAATCAATTGATAGCTGGGATAAAATGGAAAAGGACTTCCTGAATTGTTTCTATAACACATGTTGCACTCTAAGCATGATTGAGCTCACCAACATGAAATAATGGAAAAACTAACTAGTGGTTGATTACATCAACCGTTGGCGTATGTTGAGTTTAAACTGAGAAGATAAGCTGCTTGAAATATATGTGATGGAAATGTACATCCAGGGAATGTATTGGGGACTCCTCTACATTTTTCAAGGGATCAAACCACAAAACGTTGAAGAATTAGCTACTCGTACCCACATATGGAACCAAGTGTCGCAAATCATAAAATTAGTTTCCTGATGGTTGACTAAAGAAAGGAAGGAAAGACTAAAAAAGGAACAAGAAATCCAATAAGGCTTCTGTTAAAGAATCTGTGGCTATTGAAACAACTGTCGTCAAAATTCCTTCAAGTAATAAAAAAGCTAAAAAGCTTGAAGATTGACATGCAGTAGGTGAAAGATGTCACTCGAAGTTAATGAAAATGCAAGAAAAAGAACACCTAATTCCCGACTCTGATGTTCCTAATATTTTTGATGAATTATTGACAAGAAAATTGATTAACTTGCCTAAGCCAAAATACCCTGAAGAAGATGGAAGGATAGATGATCCAAAATACTGCAAGAATTAGCCATCCTATAGAAAAATGCTTTGTGGTAAAAGAAAAGATCATGGTTGTGGCAAGGGACAGTGTGATAGTTCTCAATATAAATGATACAAGCACGCCAACTTTGTCAGTATTGTATTGTCGCCTCCCCACCTTTAAAGGCATCTATAGTGCTTCAGTTTGGAAGTATAGATCCTTTCCTAATAGGAACTCAACTCCTTAAAGAAATGAGTGAGTTCAGTATGGAATCCACTACTAAAGTTGAAGATAGCAATAAGTGGATCCTTATAACGTATCGATGAAGGCAGAAGCAACATGTTCATCGATTTCATTCTTTATTCTTAAAGGATCCCTATAACACCTCGAAAATTCTCCTAATTAAAAATTTTAACTCTTCGTTTTTCAAATAATAAAATTATTATACAACCGTAAAATTCGTTTTATCATCAAAATAAATTGCTAAGATTCGAAATTTTTTTTATGCCCGTTTACGCATTTTTCGATCCAAAACGAGCTTATTTGAGCCCAAATGAGGCCCCATTAAATGCTAATTTTAGCCCAAACAATTGTGGCCCAATTCCAATTTTTCGAAAAAAAAAAAAGAAAAAGAAAAAAGGGAGATAAGAGTAGATTCGGCCAGTAGCAACAAGTGGGGAGATTTTTGTCTCCCAAATCCAAGTGGTAATTATGAGTAAAATCCCTTAAGTTTTGATTAAGGCCCCCAACATTTGTTAATTGCAACTTGGCCCTTTTTCTTCTATAATTAGGATAGGAAAGCAAGGCAAATTAAACATCTTACACCCTTTCACTCTTGCAACTCACACTACATACACTTTCCAAACTCCAAACTCTACTTCAACCCATCTTCAAATCCTTGTATTTTCATCAAACAGAGAAGAACACCACTACTTTTATATGATTTATCTTTTGTAAAGAGGGGAAGAACTAAGGGGAAAAACACTCTCCAATCCTTCATTAGTAAGCTTGGGATTTTAGTGTTTAATATAATGTTGATACTTGAGGATTTATGGAAATATAAGCCTAATATGGATATATGGTATGATTTTAGGTATTTGACCCCTAAGACTTGGATCTCATCTCCATTATTTCAAGAACTTAGGACCAATGTGAGTGTTTATGGTTTTGGTTTTCTCCCCTTCCTTAGTGATTTGCATGATCTATTGGTTGAAAATCTTGCTTCTTCTATGAATAGTCCAAAAATGAGCTCTTTTGTGTCATTATTATATGTTTCACTATGATCTTGAGCTTATATTTTCTTGATATGAGAATCAAATGGACCTTGATCATCCTTGTGAACAAAACCTTAGCTTGGAAATGGATTTGGACCATGCATCATTGGAAAAATCGTAACAAAATCTAAAAATCGGTTTATGGAATTTAAGAATTCAAAACTTATAAAAATTTGTAAAAATCAAAATTTTACCATAAAAATTAGAAGAAAAGTTTTTTTAGAAGTCTGCTGGAATTTGGGAATAAAACGATGCAAAAAAAAAGTTTACATTACTGTTCACAGCGCAATCACGCATGAATAGTAGACGGACGCGCCGAAGGTAGTGGCCTCGGCCGTTCCATGTGCCCACACTCATTTTTAAGCGTGGTCACATTCGTGGCAGTTCCTAAAAGTTTCTTTTTGATCTTTTTGATTATTTAAAGTCTATTTTTCACCTTGTTTCGATGTTTTAAAAATTTCAAAATGATTTTTCCTAAGTTCGAGGTCCAAAATCCAATCCGTTATGTTGATCCTGTTTGATATTTGAATCTATTTTCTTTGAACCCATTTGATATGAGAATATGTGATTGGTTGAATCCAATACATTTGTATATGTTCGTTCGTTTCGAGCCTTTATGCATAATAAGTTGGGCCTTGGAAAATTCTCAGGTAGTTTAGATCGAGCGATGTCAGATCGTCGATTTGAATCCCTGGAATTCCTGTTCGTAGGGTAGCCCAGAAGAATTCTGGAGTCTAGGATTTCGAATGACTATTCAAAGACACGTGGTCGACCATGTCTCAAAGTTTGATAAGTGCTGCTCGAGCTACCGCTCGGGTATGCAAATTGGAGGGATAAAACTATATGTTATGTTGAAGTTATACGGGTGAAAGACCTACCAAATATTAGTCTCTGCCATATATGTTGATAACATGAATGTGTTAGAAAATTTGAGCTATTGTTTCGATATTCTGGTTCATTTGTTTTTGTACCGTTGTTCTGACACGTTCATGTTCGATCCTTGTTTCGATTTATTGTCTTGATCTTGCTCTTCTTGTTATTGTTTCTATCTTATACCATAAATACGCGGTGGGCTAGTGGACTCTTGATTTCATGATATATGTATGTAGGTGCGTAGCCGGATCATATTAACCATGAAGAACCTCATGATGTTTTATTTTGGGATTTTGTAAATATGGTTGTCCTTTGTAAGTTGAACTTTGTAGTATGATGAGTTGTATTTTAGATGGCACTATGTTAGCTTTTTTTAAAAAAAGAATAGGATGTACATTATAAACGTTTGGAGTACTTAGTTTTGAATACATCTGAGTTTTCGCTTATGGTTTCTGATTAGTTGTATTGATTGGATATTAAGTTACGAATGTATTGTTGGATTCTCTAGTTATGAATTATAGTTAGTTTGTCCACGAGTAGCATTTCGGGATCAATGTTTGCATATATGCTCAATCGTAGGGTATCCCAAGGCGTTACAATCCCTATCATGTAACCAATGGAAAAACTGAGCCCTCCTCTCACCAATCCCAAGTTCTTGAAGAATTCTAAGAGGAATCTTTAGACTTTGGGAGACTTCTTCCCTACAACATTTTTCGAGCAAAAAGCTAAAGTGGTGATTGCTCCACCTCATGAAAAAGAAAACCAACAATCCACTTCTTGTTATGCCACCAATGCCTTTCAAGATGAATCTACTGCTGGGGTTAAAACCCCATAATAGGCTCCGCTTTGTTTTCGAATTCATAAATGAGCAAGAGATTAATTGTATCCTCATAGATAAAGGTTCAACAATTAATATTATGCCAAAGTTCATTTTAAGACAGATAGTTGTCACTATTGAAGAACTATCTCATAGTCGCTTGACTATTTAAGAACTCGACCAAGAAAGCTAGCAGGCTATTGGGATGATCCATCTAGGCCTTACCATTGGGAAACTAAATGTGGACACTTTATTCCATGTCATTGATGCAAGGACTTCTTACCACTTATTGTTGGGGAGGGCATGGCTTCACGAAAATGGAGTGGTTTCGCCTACTCTTCATCAGTGCTTCAAATATTCAAAGAATGGAGAGATAGTAAAAGTCGATGCTTATACGAAGATATTTATTGAAGTAGAGTCACGTTTTGTTGATGCAAAGTTATATCTAAACTCAAACCTTATGCAAAAAACATTGCCCACCAAACTTTTGACGTATTATCCTTCTGAAGCAAAAAATATTCACCTTGCGACTCTGGGAATGAAAACTAAAGGAATTCAAGAAGGATAAAAAATCTCGTCAGATGACTATCGAGTCATCACAAAGAAGTTGGCCATACTAATTGTTGGATTGAACTCATGGGTTTACAGTAAATCTCACTCTCCAAATATTCATCAAAAGATTAAAGGAGTGTTTGATCTGAAAGCATATGATCTCCTGGCTAGGTCTGGAAACAACTTTCAAGCCCATCTCAATCAAGTAAATTGAAACCTGAATTAACCGAGGAAAGGATCCACGGCCTTAGCAAAGAACAACAAAGATTGAGAAGCCAAAAGTTTCATGTTGATCAGCTAAAGACTGGGTTGGGATTCATGTCTGCTAATCCTATTAAGATACATGTGACAAAGAAAGTCGATTGTGTCAACATACAACATATTACAGTGAAAAACAATGCAGATGATAAAGGCCATAAACGAAATAATGATCGTGTTTCTATATTTAATCGGCTTGGCACTACTGTTGCTCGCCCTTCTATCTTTCAAAGACTCAATGCTACCAATTAAGTTCCATTTGCTAGCAACTGACCTACTATGAGTCATTGATCACGAGGTTCTGACTTCGATTGGCTTAGAGATCGTAAGGATGAACAATTGAGAAAACGAAGTTTTAATAAGAAGATAGTAAAACCATTAATTATGGCGATCGACATAGATAAATCAATAAGAGTGAAGCAACACATCACAAAACACTCATGCAACTCGAGCAAAGACGAGGATAAAGTAAAGATTATAATAAGCTCTAATTACATAAATGTTGTGGAGAAGTCGAGTCTTTAGCCTCACGATCGAGTCCTTGAAGAAGTCAAGAGGATGGTCACAAGTGATCTTGTTCGTGTAACAAATTACCATGAATGGAGAATCATGCTCATACCAATTATTAAAGCAAATGAAAAGTTAAGATGGAACATATTATCTCAAAGATCATAAATTGTTGGGGATGCTGAATGATGTGATGAGAAAGATGACAAACCACAGATGTGCTTTCACATTTGTAACAATGAAGGTTCTGACTCAGACCCTTTAGAAGATTAAATTCAAGAGGCATGCCCATAACTTGATGATAGGGGCCAGGGGACTGTTGATGCCACAACAAAGGGGCCACACCCTATATTTGTTTGCGTACTTCCAAGTCATGAAGAAGAAGAGCAATATTTCAAGACCCTAAGTAAGTATAGGGATGTTTTTGCATGGACTTGAAAGTTGCAATTCATCACTTTACCATAAGACATGGAGTGTGCCCCATGAAATAATCATAGTGATTGCTTCATCTGGAACTTATCCCTTATGTTAAAGCTAAAGTAGCAAGCTCATTGATGCCAGATTCATCAGAGAAATCAAATACTGAACTTAGATTTCTAGTATTGTGCTAGTAAAGAAGAAGAATGGTCAAATCCGTATTTGCATAAATTTTCAAGACTTAAATAAGGCATGCCCAAAGGATGATTTTTCTTTGCCTATTATTAAGCTTATGGTCGATGCAAGCACTGGACACGAGATTTTATCCTTTATGGATGGATCTTCGGGGTTCAATCAAATTAAGATAGCGCCATAGAATGAAGAGTGTGCGACTTTTTTTACTCCAAAAGTGATCTATTGTTGTAAAATGATGTCTTTTGAGCTGAAGAATATAGGCGCTACATATCAACGAGCAATGCAAAACATCCGTTGTAATAAGTTGAACAAAAGGGTTCAGGGTTGCGTGGATGATTTGGTTTTCAAAAGCAAGAAAAGAAATGATCATTTAGTAGATCTCTGGATAGGCTTTGAGCATCTAAGAAAATATAACCTGACGATGAATCTCCTCAAGTGTGCATTTGGTGTTACTTCTGGCAAATTCCTCGATTTCATAGTTCGTCACCGTGGTATTGAGATTGGCTTGGCAAAGTTAGATGCCATACAAAAAATGCAACATCGAGAAATCTAAAAGACTTGTGAAGCATGCAAGGTGGTCTAGCATTTATAAGAAGGTTCATATCAAGTCTTGCTGGGAGGTGCCAAGCTTTCAATCACTTTATGAAGAAAGATGGCCATTTCACTTTAGATAAAGGGTACAAAACAGGCTTTTGATGGTATAAAGAAACACCTTTTGAACTCACCTATTTTAGGAGCACCTATACCTAGACAACTACCTATACTACAGATCGCGATACAAGAAAGGTCCATCGGCACTCTTATGACGTAGGAAAATAAAGAAGGTAAAGAAAGGCATTTACATTATCTAAGTAGATCTTTAATTGAGAATGAGTTGAAATATGCCCCAATCAAAAAGATTTGCTTGGTATTGATTTATGCCATCAAGAAATTAAAGCATTACTTCTAGGTGTACTTCATACGACTCATCTCTTGAGCTGATCCAATGAAGTTCTTAATGTCAAGACTAGTACACTCTGGGAGATTGGCAAATTGGTCAACTGTATTTAATCAATGTGAGATCATATTCATCCCACAAAAAGCTATGAAAGGTCAAGCTCTTACCAACTTCCTAGCTAACCATCATATTTTTACAGAATCCGAATTATCTAATGACCTTCCTAATGAGGATGTCTTTTACGCCGAGGTCCTTCGGGAATAGACATTGTTCTTTGATGGAACAGCTTGATTTGACAGAGCGTGGGCAGAAGTTGTGTTTGTTTTACTAGAAAAGCTTTGACATACTCCTTGTGTTTGGTGAATTGTGCTCCAATAACATTGCTGGATATCAAGCTTTGATCGCCGGGCTTCAAATGGCCCCAAAAATGCAAATTACTGAATTTGAAATCTATGGCAATTCAAAGCTAGTTGTCAATTAGCTCTTCAATGTATATAAAGCTAAAAAAGAGAACCTTATATACCCTTCTTTCAACAAGCTCCAAATCTATTGAAGAAATTTGAGAGTTTTAGCTTGGATCACATTCTGAGGAAGGAAAATAGAATGGTTGATGCACCAGCAAACTTCGCAACCAACTGGGCTTTATCAAAAGGAAAGATAATGAGTGTTCATAATTCCATAATTGCATTGCATTTAAGCATATTTTATATATAGAATTAGCATATTTTTATCTTAAGATCATTTGATATTGGTGCTAAATGTTTCAGATATAGATATATTCATTTCCAAGCTCAAAAAGATGAGTTACACTAATGAAAGGCTATGGGAACAACCATTGGAGCATCGAAGACAAAAAGATGAAGGAAAAGTATATTGACTTGGATGTTGGAGCACCCAAGATGCAAAGCTGGAGATCAAAATTTCGGAACTGGGTGCTCGAGCGCCTAGTTGAGCGCTTAAGTGCTCAGTAGTTTTGTGCCTAAATAAAAAGTTGGGTGCTGGGGCACCCATTTGGGTTCTTAAGCACCCAGCCTGGTATGGAAAATGTCAAAATGTGATTTTCGAAGGACTTTTGGACACCGACAAACTCCGTTTTGAGACAGAATCAAGATTTCTACTCAACTATAGACTTAATTGTGAAAAGCAAAAGACTTCTAAAGAGTCCAGGACTAATTAGAAGTTGACTCCTGGTCTAGTTAAGATTCATGTATTATATATCGGATTAGTATTCTTTTGTTTAGATCATCTCAGATAATTTTGAAGACTTGTTCAGAGGAAGCATTTAGAATCATTGCATTTTTCATCTTTAAGGATTTTTAGTTTATTTTCTTTTCTTGTTCAAGTTCATATTCAAGTATCTTGCAGTTTATCTCCCTTTCGCAAAGCACAAGTATCTTGCATATGAGAGTTCTCTTCTTCAAAAAGTCTCGTAGCTTCTCGCTTTTTAGCTCAAAATTTTGGTGATTGTTGAGAATTAAATGAGCTAATTAAAGTGAAGCAAGAGAATGTTACTTGTAGCAGATATATGCCAGTGAGAAAACAAGAGAGACGAACTTTATACTGTCAGAAATAAAGGAAAGTGAAAAAGTGATATTTAATTGTGAATGGGCATTTTAGTAATTCATTATAAATGTGGTTTAGTTCATTTTTTCCCAAAACCTACCACTTACATTTATCTACTTTTTCACTATTCTTTTCAAATACTTTCAACTTCTACTACTTAATACTTTAGCAACTTCTACTATTTTGGCTTCTTCAAAAGTAGAAGCTCTTTCAATCATCCCTTTAAGGATTTCCTTGATGATGTATTGATCTTTGTTTGTTATTGAAATATTGATGTACTTTTTGAATCTCATAATACTTTCTTTTAAGGACTCAAATATGAATGTTAATATTCACATTTATCATGTACTATATAGGGAAATAATTTTTAATTAAAAATTAAAGGTTTCTTGTTTTAAATAATCCACTTAGAAAGAAAGTAATGTACATAAATATATTTGTTGGATTATTTGTCTCAAATAAGTAATATTTGATAAATGTTTTGAGATTTATGGATTTCATTTAAGTGACCAAAGATATGTTGAGATTAGGACATAAATTAGGTGAAGTTAATGTTTAGAGTTCTAAAGACACCATGGTTCTTTATTTTAGCATATGCTTAGGCACCATAATTGGATCTTCCTCTCTTCATGTCATTAAATTGGATTCCATCAAACTATAAAAAATGTACTATTTAAATTGTTCACTATTTTCTTTGCAAGTCGTTGGATATATATATATATGTTGGATTATTTGGATATATTTTTAACGAACTAATATATATGTTTGATTATTTGGTTAGTTATCTGAATGGATTTTAATTTTCGCAGAAGATTGATACTTGTACTCAAATTAGTTGGATATATAATATATTTTTGCCCAATAAAGAAGATTATGCACGATAACCTGTAGTAGGGTTAAGTAGTTTTTTGAATTTGCAAGCACACAATCTTAGTATTCCAAGATAAAGAAAAGAAATTAGGCGTCCTTGTTCCAAAGATCAAAATAAGAAAATTATGGATCCTGATTAAGTGCATATACATCACTTAAATTATGGGGTTTTAGCCTAACTATTGGTATTGGACTGAGCATATGGGAGTCTAAACTAGCCAGTTCTAAAATTCATGGGGAGGAGTTTCGAATAATACTTAGTTTCGTTTTGATAAGTGATACAACAAATATGAAAATATCATATACAATGCTGTGAGGGCTAATTCTTATGGTGCCGAGATTAATTAGGATGGAGAGATAAATGTGAACAGAGAACAATCTCCAAATATAGAAGCTCAACACTTCTATGACATGTGAATTGTTGCTCAACGATCTTTATTCACCGGTTGCGATACATTATGAATTGTCTATGACTCTTCAAATGATGTGTTTAAAATATGAATACAACATGCCGCAAGGGTGCCTTTATCGAATAACTCAATTAATTAAACATCATGTACTTCAAAAAAACTATGTTTCTAACAATTTTTAAGAGGCAAAGAAATTAGTGTCAAGGTTCGGTTTAACTTCAGTCAATTATTGATTATTGCATAAATGGTTGTATGCTGTATTATACAAATGTTATAAAATGACTGAATGCAAGTTTTATGGTCATGCTTGTTTCCAATAAACTAGAATCGATACAGAAAAAGGCAAAGAAGGATGATGTTTGTTGTAAAAGGATGCATCACTTGCCCCTACTTCCTAGATCGAAAAGGTTGTATGGCTCTTTGAAATCGACTAAGCACATGTATGGCACTTCGAATACAAAAGAAATGATGATTTTTGTGCCATCCATTTTCTAGTTAGCTTGGAAGAATTTTAATAAAACTCACTAATATTTTGCCTTCATTAAAGAAATTACAATTTATGTGCAATTGGGTTTAACTCATTTAGTCAATATTCAACATGACATTCTTATTGGTCGGTAATTGTGACTCCGCGTAACTTGCTTCGAGAAATGGGTATGACTACTTCTGATATGTTTTTGACTTGCATAATTCATAATCCACATAAACCACAGAAGAGAACTGGTGTATATTTGCAACATTTCATTGATGCATTAGTAATGATTATGAGCAGAGAGAGGGAACTCATAAGATCTTTTTTTAAAAAAAATAAAAAAAAAGAACATAACTTTCAAATGAGAGCTATGCTTTTGTGAATGATCAATGATTATCCTACATATGGTATGTTACCAAGGTAGATGGCTACAGGAAAATTAGCTTGTCCAATTTGTATGAATCACATTGATGTCAATAATTACATTTATGGTACATCAAGGGAGGACCTATCACCACATGCTAAAAACAATCCATGGAGATCAAACTCGAATCTTCTCCCAAATTGCAATAGAAAATAATTCTGCGACATGACTTTTAGTATATTTCCCATTTCTTGGAGGGAAATTATTGAACAATTAGGGGCGAAAAATCCATCAGTAAATGAAAAAGATTAATGGATTGCTCACGACCAATCCATTGGTATAATCTAGTATTATTATGACATTTTTGCATCATAGAAAATCCGCCGATAATGGAAAGTTTTAGGAGTGGGTATAGAGTATAACATCTAGTGTTATATACATCTTAGTGTAATTCAGAATGATTAATTTGAAACTTGAATCGATTTGATCATAATTATATGCTAATTGAACATGGTATGTGTTATTTATAAGTGACATTATTCGAAATTACTCATAAGGAATGAATCTTTTTGTAATATTAATTTACAAACATTGAATACGTTTCTAAGTAGCGAATTCTATGTTAACTAATCACTATAATATTTAGATCAGTTACGTAATAGTGAACAATAAGTGTATTAAACGCCTGGATGCATAAACTAAGAGAACGATTAGAAGATTCTTGGAAATTAAACATGATCAAAAGAAAGAATTGAACTAAATAAAATATATGGTTCCATGTGTTATGTATCTGAAAATTAAAAATCACTATAGTAAAACTAAAGATTACTTTTGAAAATACTTTCTTGTTAGAATATATATTATTATATATTTAATATTTTAATTAATAAATCTTTTATAACATTCACTAATGGACAAACCTTCCCTAACATGTCTGTAAAACACAAATAAGTAATTAATAAATGAATTTATTAATTTATATAATATAATAAATAAAAATATTAGCTCAATAACATTACTATTAAGAATAAGGTACCAACAGTTTACTCATCGATGCTTCATTGTAATCCATCAATGTAAAAATCTTTTTGACTGTAGTTAAATTTCTCAAGGGCTATATTATCGCTGGAAAAATTGTCAATATTCTACCTCAAATCTATGTGGAATATTTTCAGTTTTATCATTCTTCTTCTTTCTTTCTTCTCTTCTCTCTTCTCCCTTGCTCTTAGCACCCAATCTTTTTCTTCGTTGTTTTCGTCCACCACTTGAGTTCGACCGACACCGACGTATCCGACCACTGGTAAGTGCTTTCCGTCGATTGTATTTTCTTTGTAAATTTTTTATTGTATTAAGAATTTTTTTTTTGTTTGTTTGTTTTTTTTTTTTGAATTACTATGCATGTTTTTAGGGCTGTCAATGGATATTCAAAAATTAGATTACCATCCGCATCTGTATTCGTTTACAGGGCATATTATTCGTATTCGCTTAAAGTGGATATTATCCGTATCCGATTAACAGATATTCGATTATAAACGGATACGAATATGGTAATCACGTATTTGATCCGTTTAATATCCGCTCCGGATGTACATCCATTAGATATATCCGTTTCCATATCCGAATATCCGTATCTTAATTGTATCCGATATCCATATCCGCTAAATAATATTTAAAAAATAATTATTTATGTAGAGTATGTTCTATTTTTTATATATTATAAATATAATAAATAATATTTTTTCTTTAATAAGTAATATAACAATAATATTTAAAGAATTGATAAATAATATATTATTATATTTAGTATATTCTATTTTTTAATATAACATTTGAACTTTTAGTTTTTATACCTATTAGCCATGCGGCCCATGCCTATTACTATAACAGTGCAACTGTTAATTCAAAGTTTAAACCCAAAAAAAGTTAAAAAAAAAACTCATCTAAATCTTAAAGAAAAAACAAAGACTAAAAGCCCTAAGTCCCCAACCTCACAACTCACCAGACACTCTGTCGTTTGCCGCCTCCCGCCTTCAACCCTTGCCTCTGTAAGAACAACAAGCAAATCACGCGAGAAAGAGGAAGATCAAGCGAGAACGTTTTGTGTATTGCTAGAGGGAGCAAGATTGAGCAAGAACAAGGAAGAAAACATGGGAGAACAAGAGAGAACAAGCGAGAAACGAGCAAGAACATTTATGCTATTTTTTCCTTCTCTAAGAATTGTTTTCTTAGGTATTTTGTTGTGTTTTTCGATTATTTGTTTCACTTGGAATGAAATAGTGTATTTTTTTAATCAGAAAACATACATGTATTGTTATAGGTTAACGGATTCGGATATTCGGATATCCAAATAATTATAATTGCATACGGATATTCGGATAATTATATTCGAATTCGATTTCCAAATAATTGTAGTCGGATACGGATATATCCGAATCCGTAAAATATCCGCCGGATACGAATTCGGATATTAGTATAGGAATATCCGTCGGATACAGATACGGATACAGTGTATCCGATCCGTTTAGTATCCGTTTACACCTCTACATGTTTTTGTATGAATGACATTGATTGGTTTGTATATTTTTGTTGCAATACTTATTTAGGGTTGAAATTCTATGATGTTGGTAATGAATTTCCATGTTTATGTAACTTAGGAATTTGGGATTTATGAAGTTTGGAATATAATCTTGGCCCTTGATAATGTAGGGAATTAGGAGTTCTATAATATTGGGCTTGAATTTATATGATTTTCAAAATATTTAGGAATTTAGGAACCTAGAACTTTGAAATTTCCAATTTAAATTAAGCATGAATGTGTTTAGTTACTTGCTTAATGAATTGATCTTAGTCAACAGATATTCCTTAACTTTCCTGTGTACAGGTTCTGACAACGTTCTGCTTTGGCAATTGATTTTAGATATGCTACTAAATTCTTTAATTTATGAGTTTATTTGCAGCTTTACTAGAAATCATGTTGATTAGGTGTGATGTGCATATATATTACATAGAATTGGTAGATTTTAGGAAAGAGGATGGGATTTGGGGGAAAAGGAGGAGCTTCCCCATCGATGGCAATAGATTAATCATTTGGTATACATACATGTTGGAGGTACAAGGGAAACGTTATACTTGGTTAAGTATCTTCGATGTGATAATTCTGGTTTACCATAATCATCAAGATACCCCATAATATTTGAATAATTACTATTACACCTCCTATTGTATAGTTCAGCTAATATGTAATCATAATTACACCCCCTAAATACACAAACATATTATAGTTATACTTCCTGAATGTATGCGCATTTTACATTTACATCAACTTATCTAGGGGGTTTATCTGTAATATTTAAGATTTTCAGAAGGTGTGATGGTAACTATCCAAGCCTCATGATAATTATTCAAATCATAAAGGGTGTTTTGATAATTATGCCAAACCCCATGGGGTATTTAGGTAATTATACCCTTTTTCCTTAAATGTGTTACATAATCTTAATCTCTTGCTCTTGATGTATGCATTGTTTAGTTAGAACAGTTTTAGGGAAAGTTCTGCAGAAATCTTACGGAAATTTGTAGCTAACATACACAAAAATACACTAATCGCAATAAGTTTAACATCTTTAAGCCAAGAAGTATAGTTAGTGATCTTAAAGTTCAAAATTTTTTGGAAAGTGTTAGCTCATTTAACTTCATAAGAAGCATTTTTCTATTGACGTCTCAATAACTTTCATTAAACTCCTATGGAATTCCTATGACCTTGGTTAGTAACATATATTCATGAAAGTAACCTTAGTTGCAATATCTTTAAGTTGAATAGAGTTAAATAAAATAATTCTTAGTGCTTGTCACGCCCAAGGCCCAAGGGCTAGGAGATGCAAGATATAACAACCCGAATCTAGAGCATTCGCCCCGAGGCCGAGACGTTGCTGGGGAAGGGAGTTTCTGAAACTAAAAACCTCAAAATTTGACATAACCGAATCCTTGATCATTTACATTACTCACATTTAAGAGACATAGTCCCAATTTTACATAAAATTCTAATCTTACAAAACGACACCAATTGAAGATTCTCCAAGTTCATATCATAGAGACATAAGAAAGCTAGAATCCAAAGTCGATCTCCCAATCCTTGCCCAAATTTTCCAACTAATTCAATCACCTACACATGGTAAATTGAAATATAAGTTCGAATGGCTTACTAAGAAACTATGGCTATGAGTAAAAAGGCAATGTAATGGAACAGGCCAATTAAGAGATAAATCAATAATCCAGTTCAAGGAATGAGGATGATAGAATTCAAGAGGTCCAATAATTCAAAGAGAAACCAAACCAAATGTTCAGAAGCCAAATAATCAAGAGACAAATCAAACAATAGGCTCAAAAGTTCAAATCATACTCACAAACACTCAAAAATGGCAGAACTAATATTTGGTGGATCTGTCACCCTTATAACTCCGAAAATAACAAATCAATCCTTATCCCTCCAATTCCTCCATTGAGTGGCCGCTCAGATGGGAACAAACAAAAATATCAATCGGCATAGTCGACCACGTGCTACGAACCAATTCCTTGGAAACACCAACCTTCAGGCAATTGTGGAATTGTCCAACAAATGGGAAACCCTACAGGAGACAAACTGACGGTCCAAGACCGCTCAGCCATCTCTCCGGTGGCTCCCGGGTCTATCAATACAATCAATTAATAGATTTTCAATTACAAATTGTCTGATTCAAATCATTTGTAACTTTGGACCAGTATCAGATATAAACAAATCCATCCATATGATATTACACAATGAGTATCAATCAATCACAATTGGTCCAATTCAATCAATACAAAATTTCAAAAAATCTCTGACAAGATTATTCGATTCAATTCGAGTTTAGGACATAACAAACAATATTTCGAGCTCAAAGATTTCAAATAAATGATCTATGAACATATCAGATGATATTTCAAAACTGTTTCAAAGGAGTGTTCCGTGGTTATTTTAAATAGCATTTTGAAAATATTTCAAAAGAGTGTACCATGGACATATCAATCGATATTTCAAAAACCTTTTAAAGTAGTGAGACATATCAGTCTTTATTATTTTGAAATCATTTGTTAAGAGTGAGAACCATGACTAATATTTTGAAAACGCTTAAAAACCTTAAACAATATTTTAAAAATATTTCAAAAGAGTGAAAACCTTAAACAATATTTTGAAAACATTTTAGAGGAGTGAAAACTATAATCAATGTTTTGAAAACATTTCAGAGAAGTGAAACCATAAATAATATTTTGAAAATGTTTCAAAGGAGTAAACCATGGACTCATCAAGGCAAAAGGGGTCAAAAACCACAAAAGTAAGTCCATGTTTTCATTTCTTCAATAAATCAACACATTTTCAATAATGTCCAAGGTTTTAAATCATAAGGTTATCGAAATCATTGATTAAACAAAGGAAATGATCAAAATAAGGTCCAAATACTCATAGTCATTATCAAACAAGGCAAAGAATTTGTAATGTACAAAGATTACGATCATTCAAGCAAAGGATTCCACAAATAGTAACATAAGAACAATATTATCAACTATTGATCAAAGAATCCAATGCACAAGTCAAAAGTTCACAGAATTGAGAAGGATTGCCATAATACTCACCTGAAGTCCTTGCGTATAATGCTCACTGTTCCTACCGATTTTCTCATTACCTAAATCACATAAAATCCAATTATTCATAACTCGATTAAACAATCATATATACTTATCCCCAAGAATATGGAAAGTCCTACTAACTTTCAGATTATCTTTTAGAAATTGCTAACTCGATTATTGATCAAGCTATTCTCCAGCGTTATCTTGATTATCTTTCCCCAAAAATCAAGCTTTACATGTTTCCTACCTTAAACAACCAATTTCATCACCTTACTATCTCAAACTTATCATTCTCTTTAATCTATCTCATTTTTTACAATAATTTCAAATCCAAAAAATTATCAATTTTCTTCATTCACTTGATCAGTCTATCCTCATCAAGGTTTCATCAAAAAAATACTAAACTTAGGGTCTAAAAAATCATATTTGGCATAAGAACCCAATTTGTAAAGTCCAATGTCTAAGATTCATACTCCTATTTTTAGCAGGTCAGATGCACAACATATTTTCGATTATATTCCAAGGAGTTTAACAGTGTATTTTACCTCCATAAATATCTTAACTTATTGATCTTTCTAATGGTGGCTTCTAATCGATGATCCAACGGTCGGATCTTCGTCTATGTCTGTTTAAAATCCCCCCCGCTACTACCCCTATTCCCAACAGCCATGGCGGGTTGTATTCAAATAATATTTTCGGATATTTTCCTCCATGGTTTCGAGTGATTCTTGATCCTAAAGTTATCTACACTCAATAAGGTTTTCAATGGTAAATTATATGGGCTAATTTGATAAAATTAAAGCAGGTTTTGAAGCCTTGAAATTTGGAGGTGTTGCAGCGGCAGTGGGTACATCCAAGGCATATGTTATTTTTGTGTGTGTTTGGTTAGATTTTAACTTTCAATATTAATCAAAAATGTTCCAAATCCAAAATAATCTTCAAGTTTATGTAAGAACTTTTTTTTTTCTTTTTTGATTCGGCAACAACAGCAGCAACAGTACAAGAAAACGAAAACAATGTGTTAGTTCAAACAAATCAAGGGAAGAAAGTTAGAAATGGTTAAATCAATTATCATTAAAAGTTAAGAAGTTAGCAAGGTATTCAATTTTGAATCAAAGAAGTCATCATCCAACTTTGTAAGCCAAGCTAGGGTTTTTGCCATAATTCTTACCGTAATCTTTAACTTCAAGATTTCAAAACCTTAAATATTTCTCCAAGTTTTTTTTCAAGTTTTTCCTACACCACAATCTTTTTAGTTATCTTGTTTCAAGTGAACATATATCCTCCATTGAAATCTTTAGGTTAATAGATTCAAAATTTTAAAACTTACCTTTGATCTTGCTTTATATGATTTTTCTCCTTTCTTCTTATTTTTAGGTGATTATGACTTTGTAGAGAATTTTAAGTAGTTTATTTTGATGTATGGATTAGTAGAGTAATTTGAAGATGGTAGAAAAGTGTTTGTATGATCTTATAAAGGGTTTTGAGGTATTTTCTTTGGTATAGGATTGTAGAGAAGGCTTGAAGATGAGAAGATGTTTGATTTGTAGAGGGATTGAAGAGAAAGTTGAAAGATTTGGCAAGTGTGGAGCTTTCTCTAGGGTTCAAAATTTTGTGAAGGATTTTGGAAGTATTTTCTTGTAAATTATGAAAGAGAAAAGGTTGAAAGAGTTTGGCAATTGTGTAGGAAAAATTGAAAGAAATGGGTTAGTATTTATAGAAAATTTGTAGGGTTAGTTTTGTAATTAGTAAAATCTTTAGGGGTATTTTAGTAATTAGGTAAGGATGCAAGTGGGTTGTTCAAGGGCCTTCTACTCTTACTCCTCAAGTAAAAATATTATTTTTATTTTTATTATTTTTTTTCTTTTTTCCATCCAAAAACCAACCATGTACATGCATCTATATTATCCTTATATATATTTTTTAATTAATTAAGTAATTAGCCTAATCTCTTAGTCATTAATTAGTTTCTTCGAATTTAGGGGACAAAGATGATAAAATGATAAGATATAATTATCATTATCATTCTTGATAATTCAATTTTCTTACAATATTAAAATTTAGAAGTTTCTTTAATAAATTTAATAAAACCGGCCATTAGATAAAAAATTGGATAAATTCTTATTTTATTTTCTTTTATTAATGTTTTAGTATTTATTTATTTATTTATTCATATATTTTGGAGAAATGAAAGATTAGGGTTTTGGATTTAAAATAATATTTCTTGGTACAAAATAATGTATATAGGAAATTTGATTATGAGAAAATTCTAGTATTTGCAATAAATTATTTTGAGTTTGAATTATGGAAGTTTGAAAGTGAAATTAGAAAATTTTTGGGGTTGAAATAAAAATTTTTGAAACAAAAGGGGTATATGCAGAAATTTTTTGAAAAAATAGAAGACTGGCGTTTTGGTGTCAAAATAAAATTTTTGGAGCAGGAATGAATGCATATAGGGATTTTTGATTGGAGAAAATGTGTAATAAAATATTTAATTTTTGATTTATGAATATTTGAAAGTGGAATTAGAAAATTTTGAGTAAAGAAGTATGCATGAGGAGATTTTGACCGTAGAAAAATTTTATGAAATAAAATTATTTATTATTATTTTTAAATTTAATTGTGGAATTTTATTTTTATTTTTTGAACGTGAAAACTTGGAAAAATTTTGGGTTGTTACACGAGATTTGCCTAAAAATTTGCTATGTGCAACCTCAAATTGAGCAGTAAATAACTTGTTCAAAAGGAATATCCAATGATTGCACAAAAATTCATTGGCTACAACTTATATAGCGGTGACTTTTATTTCTTCCTTTTTCACTCAATATAGGACATTACAATCACCCCTCCTTTAAAACGCGACTTTGTCATCACGGTATAATAGGATTTAGGATTGCCTCACCAGACGTTATGACTCTAGAAGTGGCTCCTACAGGCTCAAGAGGTAGCTCTCGCACATATAGCATTTTATCTCGTAGGTTCAAGAGGTGGCTCCCATATGCGCAGCACTTTGCCTCACATAACACTTAGCTCCCTTCGATTGATGGTCGGCTCTAATTCCATTTATCATGCCCCAGGCTCAGGGGCCTAAGAGACTCAAGATTTTTTTGAAAATCTACCGTGCGCAACCTGAAATTGAGCTGTGAACAACTTGCTCAAGAGAGATATCCAATGGTTGCACATAGATTCTTTGGTCACAACTTATATAGCGGTGACTTTGTCCCCTCTCTTCACCCAATGTGGAACATTACAGTGCTTTTAGAGAATACATAAACTTTAGAAAGTCTAATCTCATTTACCTTCATAGGAAGTACGTTGAGCTAACGTCTTAATAACTTTTCTTAATCTCCTATAGCCTTGTTTAGTAACACACACACACATATAGTGATATACATATAAATGAAAGTATCCCTAATTATAATATCTTTAAGTTAAACATACTTGAGTACTTAAACGTAGTGATCTAAAAAAATACAGACTTCAGAATTTATTAGCTCATTTACCTTAGTAAAAAAGTGTGTCTGTACTAATGTCTCAAAATCTTCCCTTAAACTCCTAGACATTTTCACAAGCCCCAAAAGCTAAGCATAACATAATGTACAAACTTTTCAATCTACTACAATTCTAATGGCTACAAGCCATATACAACATCATTCATACAAAACCATCAAATTAAACCAAAGCAAAAGAGCATGAAACTTAGCTAACGAGCTCCAAATGCGTATTCACTTACACATGGTAACATATTTGAATAAGTCCACTGACTTAGTAAGAAACATAGCTATGGAATGGTAAAGGAATAGGGTAATCCAACGAATTCAGTGTGGCAACAACAAGGCAAGGGAGGGTAATAAATGATTGTTATGATTAAATGATCAAGCAAAATGAGTAACTCGTACAAGAGTGAAAAACAAGTCACACAGTCGTATAGATATCCAACAAAGAGGTATAGAGGCAACAATGCAATAGATGAAATAAAACATGCTAAATGATTGTGGTAATTCAAACAAAACAATTAGCTCAACTAGAGCATAAATCAAATGAGTAGCTCAAATATGAGCATAAAACAATTCACACAATTGTATAGTAAGGCAGAACTAGTATTTGGTGGATCTGTCACCCTTATATCCCCAAAATAATCAATATGTCAACATGACAATGTAACACCTTATCCCTCCATTTGCTACCTCATGTGGCCAGTCGAGGAGCATCAATTTTTAAGGCAAGTCACCGTAGCACGGTCAACGACAAACCTTAGGACTAGCCCTTTGGCACATCTACTCCAGATTTCCATAGGACTATCCACATTTTGAACCAAGCTTAGATCCAACTGTTTGGGAAACCTACCAAAGATTTATCTGTCGGCTCGATGCCGCCCAGTGTTCCTCTTGAGATTCCAAGGGCCCAACAATCAATCGATCAATCGATTTTCAACAATACAAATGATCGAATTATAACAATATGAAGCTTCAACAATAACTAGACATGATCAATAAATCGAATTCACTCAGAAATTCTTAACAATAGTCCGAAATAACAAGACGAAGTTCATCACCAATTCGAATTCGATCAATTATTTCCAATCGATTTTCAGACATGGAGAAATGTAGGCTTGGATTTGGAAGAGCTTATTGGAGTGAAATATGGACTTAGAATAGTAAAAAGAAGTTAAATCAAAATTTGGGTTTTGTTCCGGGCGTAAACGAATGAACATTTTCATTTTAAAATAATATCGAATTAATATTCTTATTCGAGGTGAAAGAATCAATTCATAACATTTCTCAAATTTGAAATTTATTCCATTTGAACCTTGGATTAGGGCGAAAATCATTTTGAAGTTTCTAAAACATTGAAAAGAGGTGAAATATAAACATAAAAAGACAAAACGGGTCAAAATTGAACTCAAAACATTCTGAAATGGGCACCACCACGGACACAATGGGCATGGACGTGCGTAAGGATGTCCAAAGTTTCTATCCCGGGCGCATCAGCGAGCAAAAATGGGTGCAATCGCGCTCGGTGAACAATAATCATGAATTTTTTTTTTTTTTTTTTGTATAAACTCCTTAACATATCAAACCTCAAAAAATAAAGAAATTTGCATTAGTTTGTTCTAGCCATCATTGAGATTTTTAATGTTTAAGTTTTGAAAAAATTTTGGCAAAAATATCAAGTTTGGTGTTCTTTAACTATCAAGTGGCTCAAACCTCTTCTTCTCCATGATTTCTACTCCATCAAACTCCCAATATGATCAAGAATACAATACCATAGGATAAAGCCGCGGTTTTGATAGAATCAAGTGTCCCAAAACAAGAAATTCCAATGATATTTTAACAACAAAATTCGTTAAATTCAATGAATAAAACAAACTAATCCAAGTTCCAATCTATAGCAAATATTCAAGAGAGAAAATAGCTATGATTCTTTTCTTTGGTCCTTAGCTTTAAGTTCAAAAGGGTTTCCATATTTCCAAAATCTCCAAGTTATACCACCTATTGAGATACCAAAATTCAGCAATCATTATTTCAATCACTTTATCTCAAAATTCTTAGGAGTTTAACAGTGATATTTGCCTCTACAATTACCTTAACTTGATGATCTTTCTAATGGTGGCTTTTGATCGATGATCCAACGGTTGGATCTTCGTCAATAATCACTCAAACATCCATCTTTGTTACTGCCCTGTTCACGGCAGCCACAATACCTTGTTTTTTAATAGTTTTTCTAGATGTTTCGTCCATATTTTCGAGTGATCCTTGATTCTATGGTTATCTAGACTCGACAAGGTTTCTAACAGTGTATTATTTAGGCCAATTTGATGAGAGGAACTTGGGTTTTGAAGTGTTCAAAGTTGAAGAAGTTGCAAAGGGCAGAGGTGCATCCGAGAAAGAACAAGGAGGAGAAGAAAAATGGGAGGAAATGTGTTCGTCTTCCAAATTCCAACCAAATTTTTATAGAAATTAATAGAGGACCCATTTGTCATTTTTACAATTGCATAGGCCATGTGTTAATTGGTTATGGTTTGTAGCTAGAATAGCAAATAATGGTTTGATCTTGGTTGAGGATTAACTCTTCCTTATAAAATACAAAAATATCCAATGTTAATAAAGGGTGTTTGGCTGAAATATTTGGGTGTGTGTCCGTATAGATATATATGTATATGTACATGTAAGTATTTTGATTTTATTTGTAGTATACTTTAGTCTATAATGTATGGCAGGATAGATTAAATGTTGGACTAAATTCTTGGCTATAAATTGGACTAAAAATCATGTCCTGAACCAAAATAATGTATACAACAATTTTTGGGGGTAAAATAAATCTTTTGGAAGTAGTAAATTATTCTTGATTGGGAGATAAATCTCAAATCGGTGAGAAATCGATTACCGATTAGGTTTTTCTAAAAAACGTTTTAAAATATCTATCGATTGAAAATTGAGAGTTCAAAAAAATTAAATTAGGGAAATTCTTGTCTAAAAATTTAATTAGATAATTTTCTCACTTTACAATTAAATTAGGAGGTTGTCACATTAGGTGTGAAAACTTGTCCAACTTGGCTTGCTTAAATTGCAGCGACGTGAATTCCCAAAGTTATAGTTGTTCCATTAATGAGAACATAAGTTGTTGTAAAATGTAATTTTTCCACAAATTTTGAGTGCACATGCATATACTATGTTACTTTATCTATTAAGCATTCTAAATTATGTGTTAAAGTGTGGTTGAAACGTATTATCTTTCAATATGCCGAGTCAAGTTGCGCTACTACACTCGTTTAGCATGACATTGTAAAGTTTAGCATAAAATTGAATACAACTAATATTAAAGTTAGTAGATCAAGTATTTATTTCTTAAAAATAAGTATTAAAGTAAAAAAAATATAGTATTATGTATTAGATGCGAAAACTTGCCCAACTTGGCTTGTTTAAATTGCGGTGACATGAGTTCCCAAAGTTATCATTGTTTTATTAACGAAAAAAGACAATTGGTGAAGCATCAATGTGTTATGATTGCCTCGTTTCCAATACTTTGAGCTACACTAGAACAAATGGGAACATAAGTTGTTGCAAAATGTAGTTTCTTCGCAAATTTTGAGTGCACATGCATATTCTAAGTTGCTTTATCTATTAAGTATCCTAAATTATGTGTTAAAGTGTGGTTGAAATGTATTATCTTCCAACATGCCGAGCCAAGGTGGGCTACTAAACTCGTTTGGTATGACATTGTAGCATTAAATTGAATACAACTAGTATTAAAGTTAGTAGATCCAGTATTTATTTCTTAAAAATAAGTACTAAAGTCAAAAAATATAGTATTACGTATTAGATGCGAAAACTTGTCCAATTTGGGTTATTTAAGTTGCGGCGACTTGAATTCCCAAAGTTATGATTGTTCCATTAATGAAAACAGATAATTGGTGAAACATCAATGTGTTAGGATTGCGTCATTCTAATACTTTGAGCTACACTGGAACAAATGAGGACATAAGTTGTTGTAAAACTTAGTTTTTTCACAAATTTTGAGTGCACATGCATATTCTATGTTACTTTATCTATTAAGCATCCTAAATTATGTGTTAAAGTGTGGTTGAAACGTATCATCTTCCAATATGTCGAGTCAAGTTGATCTACTACACTCGTTTAGTATGACGCTGTAAAATTTAGCATTAAACTGAATACAACTAGTATTAAAATTAGTAGATAGTATTTATTTTTTAAAAATAAGTACTAAAGTTGAGAAATATAGTATTACGTATAAGGTGTGAAAACTTATCCAACTTGGCTTGTTCAAATTGCAGTGACGTGAATTTCCAGAGTTTTGATTTGTGAAACATCAATGTGTTAGGATTGTCTTATTTCCAATACCTTAAGCTACACTGAAATGAATGGGAATATAAGCTGTAGCAAAGTGTAGTTTTTTACGAATTTGTGAGCACATATGCATATTCTATGTTGCTTTATCTATTAAGTATCTAAATTAAGTATTAAAGCATGGTTGAAACGTATTATCTTCCAATTTGCCGAGTCAAGGTGGGTTGGTTACTAAATTCATTTAGTATGACATTGTAAAATTTAGCATTAAATTGAATACAACTACTATTAAAGTTAGTAGATCCAGTGTTTATTTCTTAAAGGTAAGTACTAAAGTCGAAAAATATAGTATTATGTATTAAGTGCGAAAACTTGTCCAACTTGGCTTGTTTAAATTGCAATGACGTGAATTTCCAGAGTTATGATCGTTCCATTGACAAAAAAAGGATAATTGGTGAAACATCAATGTATTAGGATTG
>JACFYI010001445.1:206104-226288 GCA_014898755.1 Handroanthus guayacan | reverse complement strand
CTCGTCTCAACTCTATTAGAGTTTTACCACTTGGATATGTTGCTTAGGGAGAGAACCGACATATGGTGTGCAAATTAAAGAAAGCAATTTATGGTTAAAACAAAGCCTTTAGGCTTGGTTTGACAAATTCAGTTGGATCATTTGTGGATTTGATTTTAACAGATGTCAGTCTAGTCATTTTGTTTTTGTGCGCAATGGGCATGCTGGTATTAACATTTTGGTCACCTATGTTGATGATATTTTGATTTCTAGCAGTGATGTTAGAGGCATATAGCAGACTAAAGCATATTTGCAAAGGTATTTGGTCATATAGGACGTCCTAGATATTTTCTGGGCATTGAGATTGCCCACAACAAACATAGCACTTCATTGTCTTAAAGGAAATATGCTCTTGATTTACTTCAAGAAATTGGTCTGCTTGGCACCAAACCTGTTGATACTCCTACGGACTTGAATCCTACCTTCTGTGATAATGCCAGTGATTATTTAGAGAACAAGGCATGTCATAGGCGATTCGTTGGGAAGTTAGTATATTCGGCTGTCATTAGATCGGATATCTCTTTTGCAGTTGGGGGTATTAGTCAGTTTATGGAAAGGCCACAAACTATTCACTGGGAAGCTGTACTCCGCATCTTAAAATATATTAAGGCTTCCCTTGGAAAACATTTGCTATTCAAGAAGCATGAGCACTTGAACATAGAGGCTTATTCTGATGTAGATTATGCTGGCTCTAAAACCGACAGAAGGTCTACATTAGGTTACTATACCTTTGTTAGGGGAATCTAGGGACTCGGCGTTGCAAGAAACAAACCACCGTAGCTAGGTCCAGCGCAAAAGCTAAATATAGAGCTATGGCACATACTCGAGATGTTATGGCTTAAAAACTTGCGAGTGTAGTTAGGTTTCAATGTCAGTGGTCCCTTGGCTATGTATTATGATAATCAGGATGCTATCCATATTGCCAGTAATCCAATTTTCCATGAAAGAACTAAATATATTCAAGTTGATTGTCAATTCAGTCATGAAGCAGTTATCATCAACAAGATCTGTACACCATATACTCCATCTTTGGAACAAATTGCGAATATGTTTACTAAGACTTTAGGTCGAAACAGTTTAAGGCCTTGTGAAACAAGTTGGGCATGATTGATATATATATGTATACATGTTCCAGCTTGAGGGGGAGTGTTGATATATTAGGAGAATAACCGCCTTAATTGATGGCTGATTTTATGCTGATTTGTATCCCTTTCCATTCTTTTTTCTATACCCATTCTCATATTCATTATAACTATGAGATGGGTCATTTTTTATATAATGCATAGGAAAATTTTTAGCTCTTTTTTTCTTTTTAACAAAATTAATATTTAAATATTTGATCAAAAGCAAATCAAACACTGACAAGTGTCAAGATGAGGAATTGCAACTAATTAAATGAAGTTTGCAATTGAGAAATTCTAAGCCAGTCAAATTGTGACAAGTTGCACATTTAAATATGTGAACCAATCAAATCAAAATATTAATCTGATATTATCTTTCAAATAATATCAAATTTAGAAGATAATTATCTAAAAGTGTTTGCAAGCTTTCGGATTATATCAAAAGAAGTGTACTTGAGCTAGAGATCCTAGGCTCAACCATATATATAAAGGGGTGATCTACAGTTCATTCAACATCACAAGTCACTCAGGCCAAAGAAGAGTTGAAGGATGTAACAACCTAAAAATTTTCTTAATTAAATTTTTAAACACTTGATCTTAATCGATAAACGTTTTTGCAACGCTTTTGTGAAAAATTTTAATCAATAAATGTTTTTTCATCATTTTGAGATTTTTTTTCTTAATAGAAAATATTTTATCACTTCCAAAAAATTTTTCTTGCATCCGAAAATTATCACATACTTTATTTTGGCCCAAAAGAAAATTTTTAGCCCAAATTTAGGCCCAAAATTTTAGCCCAATCTACTAAGCCAACCCATTACACAATTTTTCACAACAAATTATACATTATATAAATAAAATACATATACATGTATGTATGTATGTAATGCTCAGCCGACACCCTGTAATCTTAGGGGAGATATTTCCATTATATAACACCAATTAATCCTCATCCAAGTTAAAACCGTCATTATGCCAACTTGGCTACAAACCATGATATTTTGACACCTAACATGACCATTGGAGGAATGACAAATTGATCCCAATAATTTCTTCTATAAAGAATGAGATTTGTCTTCCAAAACTAACACACTCTTCTTGCTCTAATATTTTCAAGACAATTGTTTCTCTTCTTGCTTTACATCTTTATCTACCACTCTTCTTCAAGATACCATAACTTCAAGCTTCTTAAAACTTTGAAACTCAAATTCAAAGAGGAAAGCAAGGTGCTCTTGGTAAGTTTGAAAGCCTTAGCTATAGGTTTTTGAAGGAACATGAAGATATAACTCCTATTGATTTTGTTTCCTATAGGATTTACTTAAAGTTTGGGGAAAAACTGCTATCATCTTGAGGTTATTAGCTTAGTAAGGTAAGGATTATGGCTTTCTTTCTTCTTTGATTTCATGTTCTTTATACCTTCTTGCTAGAATCCTAATGATTATTATGAATTCTTGGTATGAATGTTATGAAATCCTTGTATTAGAAGAAAATTAGACACTACCCTTGTGGAAATATTTACCCTTGATACATGATTTCTTGAATCTTTGGATAAATTGGAAGTTATTGGAGTTGAAATGTTGGACATGATAAAGGACTTAATCACCTTGAAACCTATGAACACAAAAATTGAAGTTTTGAAAAGTTTTCTCCCATAACTTGATCCTTAAAATTCTTGATGATGTGATGAACAAACTAATCCTAATTTTATGAAAATTGACCATCTGTTATCATAAGAAATTCAAAATAAAATCAAAAAATCACGCCCAAAATTGAGCGCCCGGGGCTATCTGCGCCTATTTTTAAGCATACTTGCGCCCAGTCCAGGACACTTTTAAGTGTATTTTTTATCCGTTTTGCCTTTATATGTCCATATCTCACTCCGTTAAGCTCTCCTAAATCTAAATATATGTTTTACGTGTCCAAAATCCAATCTGAATTGATTGATAACGTTTGAACCTCATTTGCGCTTTCAAACTTTTAATTTGGATGAGTATCATTACCTCAAAACCTTTTGTGTGTATGTTTAATGGGCCCTTAAGAAGTTTCAAGAGGGACGTCGGGCAGCATCGGGCCAACAGCTGGTCCCTTATAGGACTTCCTACTCGTTTAAATAGTTCCGCGAAAGCCTAGAGATAGGTTTTTCAAAGTAGTTTGTGACACATGATATGTTGATAGTGTCATATTATTTGTTGGGTTGCCCCTCCGAATGGCCACTCGAGAGAGTGACCTTGTGGAGGGATAAGGGCTATGTTTGTAATCGAAGTTATAAGCGTGATAGATCCACCAAATACTAGGTCAGCCTATGTTATGCGATTGTGTGCTAGATTGAACTCTTGCATGAGTTATCCATTTATGTTTGGTTATTATTTGTTCCTATTTGATTATTGAGCTATCACAATCGTATTATATATTTAACTCGTTTATTACCCCCGTTTGCCCTCTATACCGGATTTGTTGATTCACGTTATTTTTTTACCATTCCTAGTTATAATTCTTACTAAGTCAAAGGACTTATTTAAATATGTTATCATGTGTAGGAAATTGAGCTTCAGAAGCTATGTTTGGCTTGAGATTTTGTACTCTTGCTTTTGAATTTAGAATGATGGTATTATGAAAAACATTTTGTATTGTGAGTGGCTTGTCACCATTGAATCATATGTTAGGTTGAGCAATATGTACGTTATGTTGTGTTTAGGCTTGCAAGATTGGGATCTTGGATTGTAATAGATGTTAAGGTTTAATAGATATATTATATATAGGTATGTTGTTTAGTTATTTTTCTCGCATTTATATTATCTCGCTAGAGGTCCGACTGCCCACAGGTAGCATTTTCAGCCTAAAGACGGATGTTCTAAGCTCCGGGGCATTACAAAGGAAGTGCTAGGAATTTGCTCTACAAAGTTTAAAGGAGATCTACGGCGTCTAAAGCAAAGATCAAGACATTTGTTGCATAGTTCTTCAAAATTTCATTGTTTGAAGATGAAATTATGCTCAAAGAGAATCAAAGTATAGAATCTACTTCAAGTTTCAAATCTTAAATTCAAATCCCAAGTTTAGATTTTCGAAGAAAGAATTAGAGAAATATTATTTTCTCCAAAATTGTAATTTTCTTTAATTTTTTTATTTGTCACATAATTTTCACTGTGGCACTTACGTGAACAAAGATATCTTTCGACTAGACATGGTATTCATCTTTCTAAGTTTATAATGCCTAAGATGGAAGTACAGAGATTGAAAATGTCTCACGTACGCTATGCGTTCGCCATAGAAAGCATAATGTATGCAATGCTATGTGTAAGGCCAAATATAGAATATGTCTTGGGTGTAATGAGCCGCTACCAATCTAACCCCAGGGAAGGTCATTGGAAGGCCACAAAAGCAATCCTTAAGTACGTAAAAAGAGCTAAGGAGTTATTTCTAGTTTATGGCAAATAAGCAATTAAATTCAAAGGGTTTATGGATTCTAATTTCCAATTCAATGTAGATGACTTTAAATCTATGTTAGGATTTATATTTTGCCCCAAGGGTTCCAAGCAAACCACTACAGTTGATCCTATCAAGGTAGAATACATAGCGGTATCGGACACTACAAAGGAAGGTGTTTGGATGAAAAATTTCATCCAATTAGATGTTGCTCCTTCCATAGTCGATCCCACTGTCATTTATTGTGCCAAGAGCCATTGCTCAAGCAAATGAACCAAGATCTCATCAAAGACCGAAGCCCATATTGAGAAATTTTCATTTGATCTGCAAGATCACTAATAGAGGCAACATTAAAATAGAAAAGGCTACCCGAAAGAGAATGTAGCAGATTTACTAACTAAACCACTAATGCTAGAAGTCTTTAATAGGCATCTTGAAAAGATGGACCTTAGGACTACGGGCAGTTAGCTTTATGGCAACTAGGAGATTATGAAAGTAGTGCCCAATAAGCTAATTAATTTCGCTAAATGAACTACTCTTGTAAAGGCAATTCCTATTCAATGAATATACCTGTTTTGGCTCACTTCATTTTATGAGTTATATGCGTTATATTGTTATTTAAACAATGCATTTTGTTGAAGCCTGTAAGATCATACATAAATATGAGACAGAGTGTGTATGCCAATGGTTGGCTTATCATGAGATATGTCCCTAAAGGTCATGATCTTAAAACTATTCCAAGTCATAAAATTTTATGAAATAAGGGCATCAAAAATTCGAAAAGACTAGGATTAACAATGCATGCTCCAAATGGTTGGAGGATACCCTGTCTCATAGATAATCAGCATAGTGACACTAATACATGTTAAAGGGTGTTTGTTAGAGAATAAATTCACTAAAGATCTGGATAGAGAAATCTAAAAGGTAGCCCTAGTGGCTTGCTGGCAGAGGATATTCTCTAGTTTATGATAGTGCATATATTTAATCCTTTGACTTGAGGATTCACAGTGATGTTGTTCATTGGCACTTATATTTTTTATTCAATGTATGGAGGCCAGTAAAAAACTAATAAAGGATTTGTTGCTCATCTTGATGAATGAGATGATTTCCCATGCTCTCTATGATGATCGCTTCCTATAAAGTCTTTGCGCAAGTTGTAACGCCTCGAATTTCAGGGACATTTCGCCACGAGATCCAAAGTGCTACTCGCGGACGAATAATCATTCCAAAACCAAACATAAACTTAATACATCATAATCATTTAAGCTAAATTCATAAAATCCATCAAACGATCCAAACTAATTCTCAAAATGTATAGTTACATATCAAACTGTCCAAACTTACATAGAGCCTCTAACATAGCAATACAATACAATATTCTATACATTTTATGAGTCTAAAATAATGAGGTCGATCCAAAATACAAATCTAAGTCTAGAAGTTCCAAAACGATAGGTTAAACCAAAATACAATAGGGTTTACAATCCCAACCAAGCTATATAATCTATCGAGCTCCAATCAATCATTCAATCGCTTATGGTTCAAGAACCTACATGTTAGTTGGGGTCATGAGTCCACTGACCCAGTAAAATTTATAGCATGCAAAAGAAGAGAATAAGAGTTTCAAAGAACATGAGCATAACAAATGATAGGACAAGAATGTGATTTGGATATCAAGTCAAGACATTCAAAACGATCAATATACGTATGTACATATCTGAAACAATTATCACATTCGAGTCAATAGGCTGAAACAAGCTATTCGGTCGGTTTATCACCCTTATAACTTCAATAAAAATATTTTGCCTTATCCCTCCAACTCCCGAAGGAGCTCATTCATTCGAAACGCACAGCCAACGTACGTGTGTAGGATAGCGTTTCAAAATTCTACCTCCAGAATTCATCCGAACTACCCGACAAACAGGGATTTCGAGGGTCCTAGTCGACAATCCGATATTATCCAAGTTCGGTCCCCAAGAAACTCCCTAGGGCCCACATTCATTCATTCATTCATATGGCTTAGAAAAGAACGGACATTTAATAAATCAATAAGCCGGCGAGGCATAATGTTTTATAGCCAACAATATCAAATAACATTTCAAATAGGCCAAACGTATTCAATCAATCGATCGTTTCAAAAATTGGACTATAGGCTAGTGGAATTACGTTTTGAAACTTTGTATTACGTTTAGAATGATTGGATATGGACTCAAGATGTCAAGAAATAAGGTTTGAAAATATGAAAAATCAAGTTGGAACCAAAACTGGGCGCTTGGGCATGCAAATGGGCCCTTGAGTGCCCAAAACAAGAGTTTGGACCAAGAGCTGGGCGCTTGGGCGCATGTGAACAGTAATTTCTGTGCTTGGGCGCCCATATGCGCGCTTGAGGGCTCACTCTCAAGTTGAAAATTCGATTTTTTGTCTTTTGATTTTCTTTGAATTTTTTATCCAAAAATACATTTTTGAGGTTCTTAAATACCTAAAAATATTATAAAACATCGTTTCTGGTTTTGGTTTTGAAATTTTTCGAGAGATCATTTCAACTTCAAAACGTACGATTTTGTCCATATCCTTTGTTTCTAATCAAATTTTTAGTTCGTTTCTCCTCTTAGTCCTTAGTCCATCATTCAAGTTCAGTCCAAAGCATCGGTAAAAAGTTCAAGATGATTCAATAAGCTCCGAATTGGTTCATATTTCAAGGATTTGAGCATGATATAACAAGAATGACATAACAACATGATTTTTCATGCTCAACACATCAAAGATATCAAGTTCTCAATAGCTCAACATACTCAATCAAGATAGGAAAGCTGTAAATACATGCTCATGGAGAAGAGAAGAAGCTATAAATCTTACCTCTAGGAGCTTAAATCCCAAAATAAGAGTGATCCAAGCTTATAATCACACCTATAACCATATATACATTCATTGTAAAGTTCTACCCATTCATTCCATAAACCATTCTTAAATCACTAGACTAAGGCCACTTACCAAGTGTTGGATGAGAGTCACACTCCTAGAATCCCCTTAAATGCAAGAAATCAATTTTTGATAGAAGACAAGGAGGCAAGTGAAGTTATAAATGCAAGAGTGTTATCAAATTTTCTGCAGAAGTTGTAAGCTCTAAATAGCCTTATTTATAGAAAGATTTTGGGGCAAAAATGAACGGATCTTTAACTTTAAGCCCTTCTAAACAATATCCAATCCTTAGGGAATAGGTAGGGGGCTCTTTGACACATTAGAATGGATGGATTGGATGGAAAATCCATCCAAATTCTGCTGCAGATGTGCTGTTATGGCTGGCTCTTTTTGCTCATATTTCCTTTTCCTTTTTCTTTTATTTTTTAAGTTTCAATTGTTGTTTATTTTGGTCAACAATAATGGCTATGTATTGGGCTTGTTTTTGGGTCGAGACACAATGAGGAATGAAACACTTTTATTGGAGAAATTTTTGGATGCATGAAACGTGTTTTGATTTTAAAATGACATTTGATTTTGAAATCAAATAAATTTTCGATAAATTGATAATTCAAAATTTCATTTTAGGGGAATTCTTGGGGTGTCACACAAGTTGGAGTGACAATTTGGAAAAAGAGTTTTTTGAAGTTGAGGTCATCAGCTAGACCATTAAGAATAGATACATAGAATTGAAGCTGTTATGAAACTGACCAATATTTAGTTCCAAGACTTCAATAAGAAGATAGAGAAAAATAGAGGAATCATATTTGCATAATATTCACAAGAAGAAAGATTCATACGTAAATTAATTCACCTATTTGATTAGGCGCCATAGGCTCATGGCTAGTCATTAACTATGAAGATTGGGTACTCTTGAATGAAATTGATATTTATTCAATAGTGGTTAATTAAATGAGTTTTAATTAATTAGAATAATATTTTATATACTTTTAATTAATGAATCACATATTGTGTAGGCTCATGTCCTATTAACTGGTTGACCTAACAAGCTGCACAAGAAACTTAGATGTTCTCACGAGGAAAATATTATCAACAGTGGTGGAAAATATTATCTAATCATTAGATGGAGAAAAATTCAATTAATGGAGATAATTGAATACAATATGTGGCTTGATTAATTCAATTGGTTGAATTAATCCAATTAAAATGAAATAGTTGGTATTTGTTCTAATTGAGCTATGGTAGAATTAATTTAAGGATCTAGATTAATCCAATTAAATAAAAAATTATTTAACTGGACCATGGCATAAATTAGTTAAGTAATTAATTAATTAAATTAAATAAGAGTGTTATTTAATATAGTCATTTAGAAGAAGAAAGAAAATTAATTAATTAGTACATGGGCCTAATTGGGAATAAAATTAGATTTTGACTAAGCCCAATTAGCAAACTCATCAAGGTTAATTAATTAGGGGTGATCTAGTTAGGATAAGGGAAGAGAAGGATCCACCTTATGAAAGGTATAATGCCTATACATAATTGTATATCTATATATTACTAAATTAACTAACCAGTTAGATATAAATAGCTCAAATCAACACTACTTGACCTTTGGTTTCATTTCCATTTTCAGAAATTTTGTTTTCAAAATTTGGCTTCAAAATTCTCTCTTCCAAATTTCTTCTAGCTTCTTCTACATCTTCCAAACTTGATTTCTAAGAATTGGATGATCCATTTCTAGCCTACTATCAATCTAATTTTTGATTAACTTCTAATTGTGGATAAGTTGGTGGTGAACTAATCAGGCTTTAGAGTTGGTCACCCAGTTGAAGAGTTCAAGCTTTGGTTTAAGAATGATTGGGGATTCAAAGTTCAAAGCAATTATCATTTAAAGATTTGAAGAGCCATAAAGAGAAGAAAATTTTAAGAGTTCAAAGATCATTTTAGAATGGTTAGCTACATTTTCGACAAAAAAAAAGACTCAAGATCATGAGATCACTTTTCCTCCTAAGATCTAAATTAAAGCATGATAGAGATCCTTGAATAGCCTTCAGATGATGATTTAATTGTTAATTCATGCGGCGAATTATGTTTTGATTTTATTGTTAAGTCATGTGACCAATTATGTTTTCATTTTACTTCTTACTTCTGATATGCTCCTTATGTTCAATTTAGGTTATTCAATCCACTTTTAGAGAATGCAGACAATTTAAGGTTAGCCTTATGCTTTGTTTTACACATCTATATTAGTTTCAGGAGATGAATACAGGAAATAAGGTTTTTTTATTTTGAAAACAAGAAGAGAGTAACGTGGAGAAGGAGAGAGAGAATGGTGCAATATGAATGAATGCAAGAGTGAACACACACACACACATACATATATATATACACAGATATACATACGAGTATGTACATATATCTATAAGATCTCTATGAATAAAAAATTGGGAATAATGAAAAGAAAGAGTTTTTTTTACAAGAAATAAAAAAGTAGTTTCTTAATATTAAAAAAAGGGTTAAAGTTTGCCATCTTTTCTTAGCAGTTACTAAGACAACTTTATTGGGCAAGTAAATTTCAAATTTGAAATAGCTAGAAGCCAAAAAGACACATCAACTTTCAGCAAAGTTTTCCAGCGCAAAATTAGTTACTAAAATAACTGGTCAATACCTGGATGGAGTATGTAATGTGAAGAACTCTTTTACGATTTGCTTTCCCTATCACATACTTGATTGATCTCAACAATTCCTCTATCATTTTGAATTTTGTAAAAGAGTTCTTCCGCAAGGGATTTTATGAAAATATTCGCTAGTTGTAGCTCATTTGATACAAAATATATATACATACATCATCTTTGTTCACATGATCGCGAATGAAAAGATGTTTTATCTCAATATGCTTGGTTCGAGAGTGATGAACTGGACTCTTGATGATATTGCTAGCACTTGTATTATCATAATAGAGATGCACAGTGCTAAACATTAATACATAATCGTGCAGTGTTTGTTTCAGTCCATATGATTTGAGCACAACAATTGCCCAACGCAATGTGTTCTGCTTTAGTTGTATGAAGAGCAATAGAATTCTACTTTTTGCTGTACCAAGGAATAAGACTCTTTCTTCAGAATTTACATGTACTACTAGTAGTTCAGTAATCTAGCCTACATCCGGCTGGGTCTGCATCTGAATAACCAATAAGATTGAATTCATCACATAGCAGGTACCATTATCCATAATTAATAGTGCCCTTAAGATGTTTAAAAATGTGTTTTATGATAGTCAACTGTGATTCCTTCGGGCAGAATTCAAACTGTGAACATAAGCAAATAGCATACATGATATCAGGATGACTAGTTGTTCAATATAGAAGGCTTCTAATCATATCTCTATATCATTTTCTCATTAGTGGTTTGTCTAATTCATCCTTGTCAAGTTTAGCAGTTTGGTTCGTGGGAGTTGATGTTTCCTTGCAGCTGTCTTTCCCAAACGTCTTCAATAATTTTATGGTGTATTTTGATTGATAGATAAAATTGCCATTTTTTGTTTGTCTAACTTGTAGTCCATGGAAAAAGCTTAATTCGCCCATAAGATGAATTTCAAATTCTTTTTTCATTTGTCTCTCGGATTCCTTGCACAAGATATTATTAGTAGCACTAGATATTATATCATCAGCATATATTTGTACTAATAATAAATCATCACAATGATTTTTTATAATAGTAATAGTAATAGTACCTATTGAGAATCCTTCGTTTATAAAAAACTTACTTAACCTTTCCTACCAAGCTTCAGGAGCTTGTTTTAAACCATGGAGCATTTGGTTGAATTTGTTTACATGATTGGGAAGTTCTTCTTTCCTAAATTTGGAAGACTGTTCCACATAAACTTCCTTCTTAATAAATCCATTTTGGAATGCACTTTTCACATGCATTTGATGAGAGTGAAAGGCTTGTGAGATATAAAACCCAATAGCATTTGAATAGAGTCTAGTCTTGCTAAAGATGCGAATATCTCATCATAATCAATCCTTCTTCTTGATTATACTCTTGCCCACTAGCCTAGTTTTGTTTCTTGATAATTTTCCATCTTCATTGAGTTTTTTTTTTCTTTCCAGTGGAGAGCTATTTCATTCCAATTATTGGATGGTCATCCACTCCGTCAACAAGATTCCGTACTTAATTCTTTTCAAATTGAACAAGCTCTTCGTTGATAGTTGCTACCCATAATTCTTCATTAAGAGTTTTGTTGACACATGTAAGCTAAACCATTGATAGGAATTCACAGTTTCCTATCTCATCTTCTTCTTGTTTAGAAAATGACCTTGTTCGTTCACCATTTTAAGCTTTCTATTACTTGAGAAGTAGGGTGGCGTGATGCTTGTTTGAATCTCCTTCCGATTGTAGTATTTGTATCAGCTTGATGTCTAGAGGTATTTTTTTCAACTTTTTCGAATGAGAGATTTCTTCTTCCTTTGCTTCCTGCTCAATCCTTACTTCTATTCTTCCTTTATCAGTAGTAATCAAGGAAGTAATATTTGCATAATCTTTGCTCAAGGTATCCTTGCCCTCAAGAAAGTTAGGATCATCAAAGATACATGCATTCACTCTTGAACGACTTTTTTTCCGTACAACGTATATGCCTTACTATGTGTAGAATGTCCTACGAATATTCCTTCATCAACTTTGGTATCAAACTTGGCAATAGGATCACGATAAATCAATATAAAGCATTAATATCCAAAGGCTTTAAAATATGAAATATTGGAGAAGTTACCACTCCATGACTTGAATGGAGTTTTGTTCAAGATCGGTGCTTCATACCAAAATGACTTAGGCAAAGTATACTTGCTAATCATCATTCTAGCCATTTCAATCAATATGCAATTCTTTCTTTCTACAACAGCATTTTGTTATAGGGTTCTACGTGTAGAAAAGATATGATTATAACCCATATGATCAAAGAATGATGCAAAGTTATGCCATCAAATTCAGTATCATAATCACTTCTAATCTTCCAAATAAAATAATGTTTTTAATCTTGCAACTTTTTAGTAAGAGGTACAAAAGTACCCAATGCATCGTTTTTGTTTAAAAGAGATATAACCTAGGTATATCTAGAATAGTCATCAACAATAATATAAGCATGTCATTTACCTTCAAGAATACTTGTTTTCATTGGACCAAGATGGTCCAGATGAAGAAGCTCCAATGGGTCCAATGGTCTTGAAGTAGCACAATGTTCTTCACTTTAAATGACATCTTGTTTACTTTCCTTTCAAACATGCACCGCATAATTTATCTTTTATGAATTTTGGCTTAGGAACTTCTTTATGAGATTTTTCTTTGAGATTTTAGAGATGAGTTCCATGTTTGCATGTTCAAATCATTTATGCCATATCCAGCTTGATTCTCCTGCAGCTACTAAGCACCTGACATGTTAACTGGAGAAATCATCATAATGAGCATAGATCACATTCCCATCTCATAGTGCAATAAAGATAGGTTTCTTGTCTTTTAAAAACAATGCACTTGTAAGGTCTCCAATTGAATCAATAGCTAGTATCAAGTATTGGACTTGGCTAAAAAATTATGCTTCAGTCGTCTAGTAGCCATACATCATCGATAATAGTAGAGGTATCTTTACCAACTTTTCCAATTCTAACAATTCTTCTCTTGGCATTGTTAGCAAATGTAACGTATCCCATGTTTGTTTTGCTTTACTCCAGGAATTTTGTTGGATCTCTAGTTATGTGTCACGAAGTAGTACTATTTGAAACCATCTATTCCTAGTTCTATGACATCTTGGATATTTAGGAACCATTTATTCCTAGTTCTATGACATCTTCGAAATTCCTGCAATCAAAGAGTGGTTTTTCATTTAGGTGCTTAATATTCTTTAGGTCCTGGAGGATTAGTTGAAATAGACTTTGGAACCTATTTGTACTTCATTTCCACTTTCTTTTCTTAGTAGAGAGTGTTTTGGTTCTAGACCAGTTGTTTACAATAAAAGTATGCATTATAAGTCAACAAAGATCCTTTGGAAATATTTTCCAATTTCCTATAACTTGTACCATAACCAATTCCAGCCATACTCAAAGACATATTTTGCATTCCAAGCAATTTGTTCAAATTATCTCTTTCTATAATAAGGTTTTAATAGACTTTTCCAAATCACGAATTTGATTTTTCAAGAAGAGGTTTGCATTTTCAAGATCTCCGCAATTACATTTGTGAGCTTTGCCTTTCAAATAGGATTTTTATTTTGAAGAGCTTTAATCCCTACATCAACAATGGCTAGTGGCAGCATCAAATCACTAATTTGGTCCTTTAAAGAAAGATTTGCATATTGAAAAGCTTTAATCTCAATATCTGCAGTGGTTAAGAAAACTACAAGTTCTCATATTATTTTATCAAGAACTTTATTCTCAGCAAGGAGACCTTCATTATTTTTCTTTAAAATCTAATTTTCGGTGGCAAGCTTTTTCAAATCCTTTTTGTATTCATCAATCATGATGTAAAACTCATTTTTGTAATCATCTTCACAACAACTACCATAATTAAAATCAAAATTAGAGGCTACCTCAGTTGCAACCATAAAGCATAGGTTGCAAAGTCATCATCTGTTCCTTTCTCATCTGATTCATCATTATCATCACTGGTCACTATCATACCTTAATTGCAGTATTTATTTTTCTATATTTAAATTTTGCTTCAGTGGATAGCAAAAACTCATTATCTTCAATAAATTGAGCCAACTGACGAGTTTTGCAAGTTGATGTCAAGCTAACTCAATTTGAGTTTGAGATCTTTTAGACTGAACTAAGCTTCAACTTTAATTTGTATCTAAACTCATGACTTACAAGGTTGTATATAATTTTATTTTATTGTAAACATCTATATATACACAATATTACTAAATAACAGTATAATAGATATATATTGGAAATATCTGTATATGAGTATATATATTATATCATTAATTCTATCCTATGAATTGATTAAAATGCATTACTAAATTGATAAAATCAAACATTTAAAACTAAATTTAGAGTTCAAACATGTAGTAATCAATCTTTCACATGAAAAGTTGAACTTAATCTATCGAGTCTAAAAATTCATCTATTTGCATTTAATCCAAAATATTATTGGGTTCATCTTTATAGTCAGGGCGAGTGTGATAACAATGATGGGGTCTGGCACTATGATAAAACTAGTAAGATGACAATTTGTCGGGTTCATTTTTGTAGTTGGGACTAGTATTATCATAATTTTTGGTTTGTCTTTATAGTCAGGTTAGTGTGATTTCTTCTACATCAATTTCTTTGATAGAGACAAGATATGGCTTTTTTCTTTAAGACGAATTTGCCCTGCATTGGTGTTCACAGTTTCTCACAGTTGCCTCCAAAGATACTACTTTCTACACATAGCAATACTACAAATCTGTAGAAATATTGAATTTCAAAATGTACTAAAATCTTTACATCACAATAGTAGATATTAATCCATACTTTTGTGGCACTTTGAAGCTACTATGTATCATTCCATAAGGATAGGAATCAGATTCGGGTATGGGGCACACGACCTATTCGGGTCAGGTAATTTCTGTCCCCCAAACCAGAGCGGGTAGTTATTGGGGTACCCAATCTTAATTGGGTGGGGTATTAGGTACGATGTTTCCTTACCCGATACTCAGGTACCCCCAGTTTTTTAAAAAGAAAAAAAATTAAAACTTTTAAAAATAAAAAGACAAACTTCAAAAAAACATGAGAGTCCAAAGACTTCGAACAACAAAGGCAGGGCACTTTCTTTCAAGTTTTACCCTTTAAAGGTTAAAACCCTAGCCATCACCCCCCACCACTCATGGCTGAGACTCTGAAATTCTGGCAGGCGGCAGCGGTTTGTCTCTCTCAATTCTCAAGTTCACACATCTAAGCTCTAACATGTAAGTTGTGGGTTTTTTCTATAGTAAAAATTTACTTGTTATCTTTTTTTTTTTTTAATCATTTGGAATCTTATGTACATAAAAAGTATAATTTTCTTTCTAAAGAATATATTAAACAGAAGAAATAGAAATTTATTGTGGAAGTAGGTGAGTGTTTTGTATTTAGTTAGGAATAAATGTCATGTGTTTGCAATGTGTTCGATGAAATGATTATAAGAGTTTCATTATTGAAAATTGCAATAAATTTTAAAATTTAATATTCATAGGGATGATATTAATCTGTAAAATTGTTCTTGCTTCATTCTAAGAATATAATGTGAAATTATAAACTATATTACTATAACCAGGCTCAAAGGTATTACTGAATTTATAAAAATGACTACTCTAAATCTTCACAAGCCCACCAATTTATTTTACAGGAAGTATACGATAGAGTATAAAGCATGCCCACATGGTTTATATTACTAATAGACAACTTGGTTTCCAATGGTAGATTAGGAGATGGACACCTTCAATTTTGGAGAAGATTCACATTATGCTACCATTGGAGAAAACGACAAGATGCCTTCCACTTCGGCCTTCAAAGAGGTAAGCGATCATCGTGATCTGGATGAAATGTAAACAAGATAGATGTTGATTTAGATAAGAATGGTATTGATTTTGAGGAGAATGAAGATGAACATATTGATGAGGTAAATGAAAATGAGATTGAAAGTGATACTAATCCTAAGAAGAAAATATGATGGTAGATCGTCGCATTTAAAAGTGAATTTTATAGATAAAAAAGGTGTCCAACAAGTGAAGGGTGTTTGTAATTATAGTGGGGCAGAAATTATGGTAACTTCTAGGAAACATGAAACTAATGGCCTTAGAACTCACTATATGAGTTGCAAAAAAAAGCGTCATGAAGTAGAAACTGAACAGAGACGACTTCAAATACAAACAAGTTTCTTTAGTGTTGGCGATGGTAAAACAGATAAGCAACTTGGCACTTGGCAGTTTGATCAAGAAAAATGTAAGAATGAATTGTCTGTTACGTTTATAATTGATAAACTGCCTTTCAAGCATGTTGAGAACCCTGGTTTCAAATACTTTACATCTATTGATTGTCCTATGTTTAAGATTCTGTCTCGAAAGACTGTAGCTAAATATATATATGTAGCATGTATTTGGATGGAAAGTTGAAGCTTAAGTTCTTCTTAAGGGAATCTTGCCAAAGAATTTCAATAGCCACTGACACTTGGACATTAATTCAGGAAGTAAATTATATGTATGTCACAGCTCATTTCATTGATTCTTCTTGGACATCGCATAAAAAATTTTTGAACTTTTGTCCGATTAGTGGTCACAGAGGGGATGAGTTTGCAAAAACTATTGAAAAATGCTTGCATGAGTAGGGGATTGATGGAAAAGTTTTTGCCATTACTGTGGCATGCTTCTCCAAATGATGTTGCAGTAGGTTTAATCGTGAAGAGGTTGAATTCATGGGGTAATAGCATACTAGGTGACAAGTCTATACACATGAGATATATAGCACTAGGGGCGGGCGTTCGGGCCGGGTAAATCCAGTACCCACCCGACCCAATCGAAGAGGAAAAAATGGGGAAAAAGGTGATCGGATTAGGTACCCACTACCCGCAAATTACTTCAGGACTTCGGGTCGAGAATTGGTTAGGATATGTCCTACCCGAAATACCCAATCAGGTACCCGACATTATTATTACAAAAAAAAAAAAAAAAAAAAAAAAGATAAAAGGAATTGAGAGTTGAGACTGCGTGGCCGCAAGTGTAACTAAAGGAAAGGAAAGGAAGTATACTGTACATATTATATTACTTAGGGTTCAAATTCTTTCAAAGCCACCACTCCATACTAGCACCACCCGCCAGTCGCCGCTGCCACACCGCCCACCATCACCGGCGCCCACTGCCACCGCCGGCCACCACTCACTCTCTCTACACCTATCTTTCTCTCTTTTTTATTCATGTAACTTGGCATTTTATTTTTGTATGCTTTTTTTTGTTAGTTTTTCTTTTGAAAAAAATGAGATTCTTGCTTCTTATGTAATAGATTTTGCTAAAAGTATGGGCTTTATGATTTGTTGATTAATAGATTTTGATTTATTGATAGAGGCATAAAAATGTGATTTGACACAAATAATGCATAACAAGTGTTTCATAAAATGCTTATATGAATTTTTTGCTTTATTAGTGAATTTTTTAGTTTATTGTGAGTTGGTTACTTAATAATGACAATGAGAATTTGGGGGAACGTCGATCAAGAGACGAGGTTAGTAATGTCAGATCTAAAACTCATTCGGATGAAATAGAACTTGAATTTAGGGAGAATGATATTGACTATGACAAGAATGAAGAAAATAAAGAAAGGAAAAAAGCAAGAAAAGAGGTTCCTTCTAGATCACAATATTGGGATCATTTTGAAAAAAAATTTTGAGAAGTTGATAACGTGCAAAAGGGTAAATGCAAGTATTGTGGTAGAGAGCTTAAGGCGGATCCAAGAACACACGGAACAAAATCTCTTAAAAATCATTTAGAATCTTGCAAAATGAAACCTCAAGAACTTGCAAGTAGTCAAACTCGTCTTTCATTTCAACCATCTCGGGTTGGTGATAAAGAAGGGAATCTTGTTCCTTGGAAATTTGATCAAGATAAAACAAGAGAGGCCGTATGTCATTGGTTGATTATTGATGAGCTTCCGTTCAAAATCATTGAAAGTTTGGATTTTAAGGAACCAATGTCGGTTGCGTGCCCTATGTTTACAATTCCATCACGAAGGACAATAACCAAAGACATCTATAATATGTACATCAATGAAAGGACAAAGTTGAAGTCTTTTATTAAATCTCATTCTCAAACTATTTGCATCACCACGGACACTTAGACATCTATCCAAAGAGTAAATTACATGTGTCTCACCTTGCATTTCATTAATGATAAATGGAAGCTACAAAAGAGAGTATTGAATTTTTGTCCTATTTCTGGACATAAGAGTGAGGAAATTGGTAAAGGTGTGGAAAAATGTTTGCTTGATTGGGGGGTTGATAAGATTTGCACTGTCACCGTTGACAATGCTTCATCTAATAATAGTGCAATTTTGTACTTATTAAAGAAATTTGACAATTGGAGTATGAATATTTTGGGAGGAAAGTATGTGCACATGAGATGCAGTGCACATATTGTTAATTTTATTGTGCAGGATGGTTTGAAGGGTAAAGATGAGCATTCAACTATTTCTCGTATTAAAGCAGCCATAAGGTATGTGCGTAACTCTCCAGCTAGGTACAAGAAATTTTTAGAGTGTGTTGAGCTTGAAAAGTTGGAAACGAATAAATTGTTAAGTTTGGATGTGCCTACTAGATGGAATTCCACCTATTTGATGTTGAGTTCGCTACATGTCTGAAGAGCTTTTGATGCTTATGAGGATGTTGATCTTGCTTATATAAATGATCTTTCAAAGCCACCATATGATGGAGTTCCGACAAAGCATGATTGGGATAGGGCGAGTACATTATTGAAGTTTTTAACCCATTTTTATAAGCTCACGTTGTCCATCTCCAATTCTTCATATGTCACTTGCAGTACTGTGTTTCATGAAATATGTTCTGTGGACTTGGTTATTAGGGATTACTTGAATAGCAAAGATAAGAAATTAATTGAGATGGCAAAAGAGATGAGAAAAAAATATGAGAAATATTGGGGATCAATTGACAAGATGAACATGATTTTATTTTATCCGATGATTCTTGATCCATATCATAAATTGGAGTTCATTGAATTTTCATTTGATACATTGTATGATGGTGAAGATGATGAGTCGAAGGCAATGAGTAAAATGATGAAAGAAGCTATTAGGAGTGGTTTGGAAGAGTTGTTCAATGAATATAAAGTGAGATATGGAGGAACTCCGAGAAGCCTCACATTCCTCATCAAGGTCAATAAGCTCATCTAGTTGTGTTTCTTTATCTTCAGTTGATTCCGGAGCATCTTTGTGTGACAAATATAAGAAACGCAAGAGAAGTAAAAATAGAGAATTTGTAAAGTTGGAGTTGGAGAAGTATTTGGGTGAGGAACCGGAGGATGATAGTGAAAAATTTGATACATTGAATTGGTGAAAAGTGAACTCTCCAAGATTTCCAATACTTTCAAAGTTAGCTCGTGACATTTTGGCGGTTCCGGTTTCTACGGTTGCTTCGGAGGCCACATTTAGCACCAGCAGACGTGTACTTGATCCATTTAGGAGTTCTTTGTCCCCTAAAATTGTTCAAGCCCTTATTTGTGCTCAAGATTGGCTTCGTATGGATTCCAAGCCAATAAGTGTAGAGGAGGCTTGATTGAACTTGAAAAGATTGAGAAAGGTACTTATTAGTTATTAATTATGTTATTAGTTTTAAACTTTATTTTATCTTTACTTATAATAATTTATACTTGTTACTTATTGCATGATTTTTTTTCTTTTGTAGAATTGATGAAGGCATGGATTGATTCAACTATTATTGACATATGAAGATTTGGAGATGCTTTCTTTTTGCTTTGTCTTTTTTTTTTTTTTCAATTATCTTGTTTCGTGTCATTGTTGAATGTTAACATTTAAATTTTAAAACATGAATTATGATCTTGTACTTTGTTTGTAATGCACTATTATCGACATATGTGTGTAGTTAGAAATTAGAATGTTGTCCAGTTCCACTTGTCCAGTTGTCCTATGGAATTGGAAATGAAGTAAGA
>JACFYI010001445.1:179769-205793 GCA_014898755.1 Handroanthus guayacan | reverse complement strand
TGCCCACCCCTATATAGCACATATATTTAATTTAGTAGTGCAAGAAGGGTTGAAGGGGCCAAATAAACATGTTGCCACTAAGTGCATTAGACGGGTTGTGAGGTACATTAGAAGCTCACCTGCAATGTAACGCCCCGGATCCTAATACAAGTCCGCCCTAGTCTTTGGAACATTACTCACATACATAGGTAACTAAACTAAATACTAAAATCAATGTGAACACGATTATATAATACATTTAAAGCTTATCTTAACGCATAAAATGCATCAAATGTACTTTGCTATCTTACAACCTATAGTTTACATTATTTTAAAAGTTTTAATCAAACACTAACTACTGTACATGAATAACTATAAACTATCCTAACTATTACATAGTTGGCAAAAAAAAAAAATACATCCCTAGTCGACATATTCACCATAAACTAACGTATTGGTGACAGTAGTCGCACTATTCTGCAAATTTACTTACCTACACATATAGTGAAATTAAATAAGTCGAGAGACTTAGTAAAGATCATGACGGATGACAAAAGAAATTAGGAATCAAGGAATAACAGGTAGGAGTACAATCGATTATTGACGATAAAATTTTGACATTCATGACAAAACAATCAATTCAATTCAATACAATCATAAATTCGAAAATTTAATTCATAAAGCAAATGTCACAATCCGAAGTTCAAATCATGATACGAATGTCAAAAATTATATAAGGCTGAAACAAATATTTGGTGGATCTGTCACCCTTATAACTCTAATATATAACATACATATATCCTTATCCCTCCACTTACTTCTTCGAGCAATCGCCCAAGGAGTGTCAAACAAACTCGAGACAAAGCCGCCGCCATGCGGTCGATTACGAGTCTCAAGAATAGTTCTTTGGAGTCCTACCTCCAGAACTCATTTGAACTACCCAACGGACAAGAATTCTCAGGAGTTTCGATCGTCAACCCAATATCGCTCAATCAATTCCCCTGAAGATTTCTAGGGCTCAACTTATCATGCAAAAGGGTTATCAATATACAATATGACTTGGAAAACCTGAGATTTTCAATAGGGAACAATATGGTTCGAAACATTCGAGGATTCATATTATGGGATCAAATTTGAGTGCTTGGATACAAGAAAATTTGAGAATTTGGACTAAGGCATAAGAATTCTACTTGGATCATCAAATTAGACTTAAAGGTTTTAGAAGATGATTTTTTTAGAGTTATTCTAATGAAAACATCAATTAAGCCGATTTTTGTGAGTTTCTGATACGGCAGTGATTTTTTGGCCATTTTAAAAATACAATTTGATGAAATAAAATTGGCAATTTGGTTCTACGCCTATCTAGACTCGACGAGCTTTCCAATTGTGGTTTTATATTGAAAATCCGAAGGGTAGATTTTTAGTTATAAAATTTTAAAATTGACCCATGGTTCTGTCATAACCCCGAGTCAGTTTAACATGTTCAGCATTAATAAATTTTCTAGGAAGAATGTTTCATGTATTTCAAAAATTCTTGAGCCTTAATAAGGTTTCTAACAAATAATTTTGGGGTTGATTTGGTGAAAGAAAGCTTAGGTTTCAATAGTTTGAAGTTGAGAGATGTATTAGAGCATATACTAGTAGGTTCTCTGCTCCCCGAGTAAACTGGCAACTTCGAATCAAATGGTGTTTTTGGTCTTTTTTCTTCATGGATTCAGGTGATTCTTGATTCTAATGATAAAAAAACTCAATAATGTTTCAAATGGTGCAAATGTTGGATTTTCTTGGTACATAGAGGTTTTGTTATGAATTTTTGAAGTTGGGATTAAGACAGAGGCATCCTTTGTTTTGGCCGAAATGGCAATTTTAGTTCAAATAAAATTTTCTACCACTTCTCTCCTTGTTTTTGAATGATTTTTTATTCTAACATTATCTAGACTCGAAGAGGTTTCTAACGATACCTTATATGAAATTTTGGGAGTAGTAGAAGTGGTGTTTTCAACTTTTTGAAATGAAGTGATTGCACTACCTAAGGTTACCCGAGAACAATTTATGGTTTCACACTTCATTTATTTCATGAAATCACCTAACCACTAAATCCAAGTGATGATCCACTAAATTCTTTATACCCTAAGGTCAGGTTTATGGTTCCATAAGCACAAGGACAGCCATGCTCCATCAACAATAATAAGAGAGTTAATCAAGTAGCTCATCAAAAAAAGCCATAACAATCATAAAGCTATAACAACCAACATAATAATAAGCATACCATCCATAGATCTTAAAAAAATTGGAACCACGACCAGAACATGAAGAACATGAGGGGGTAGTGTCATGATCTTTACCTTTTTGCTATCTAAACTTGAAATTTCCAAGAGTTCTCTTCACCCTTGTCACTAACACTTAACATGAGAATGAAATTTCTTAAGTTTCTGTTGAACAAATCATCTAACCACTAAAATCTAAATTAAATATTACCAACTAAAGATTTGAGGGGATGAGGGAGCCCCCTACAAATTCCCTTTTGATAGTTTCTTGAGAGTAAGGAGAAAATTGAAGGAAAATGGAAGAGATTGAAGTGCACGCACACACACAAGTTTTCAGTTTTGAGAGAGATGGCTGAGTTCTTTTCTTTTTTCTCTTTTTTTTCTTTGTTTTCTTCCTCATTTACTTATGTATATACACTTTTAGAATACATGCATAAGTGTATAATACAAGGGACAATCTTGAAAATACAATAAAAGTGTAAATAATGGTGTTGGATGACAAGGCAAAGTGAGTCACCACTTGTTGAGCCATTAGCTCATGCCTTACCTCACTTATTTGTGTCTTCATTTTAAATGTGAGCATGTGTGTGTGTGTGAGAGAGAGAGAGAAAGAATGGCCGGCTGAAGCTGATTCCTTCTCATTTTTTTTTTTTAATCAAAATTAGGAAATGGGCTTGGATTTTGAACTTAAAATTTGGATACATGATTGGGATCAATTCCTTGACTAAATGTGCATGGTTTTGGGTTAAAAAATAATACGTTTAGGCCACATTTGATTGAAATAATATTTTCGAGTGTTAAATCGAAATAATTTTGCCATTTTAAAATATTTCGAACAATAGTGAATAAAAGTATTTAAAATGGCGCTAAGTTTTAAAATTTTAAAACTTGGGGTTTAAATTGAAATTTCAAAAATCTTTTGAGCCTAAAATATTATTTTGAAGTTAATAAGGTGGTTTTAATAAATTTTGGACTGAAGAATATTTTTTTTAAAACGAATTTTTTCTTTACCAAGAAATTTTAACCGTTATTGAAGTTTTAAAACTTAAGGGTAAAAAAAATATATGCTTATGGAAGTCTTTGAAGAAAAATAATATTTTCAATAATTTTTAATATAAAATAATTTTTCAAAAATGATAAAATATTTTTAATTGTAAGAAAATTTCAAATTGACGAAAAATCGATTACCGATTAGAGTTTCTCTCAAAAATATTTTAAAACATTTATTGATCAAACACGAGGGTTTAAAAATTAAACTAGGGGAATTTTTGGGGTCTCACATGTAAGATATCAAAGATTTTCTGAATGTGGTGATCAAGAAAAATTGCAAATAAATAAATTATTATGTCTTTGATGTACCTACTAGGTGGAACTCCACCTACTTGATATTGGAGCTGCAATTGCTTTGAAAAAAGCCTTTAATGCAATTGAGGATATTGATAGGGATTATGTGCGTGATCTTTGTTGGCCTGATAATAATGGAAACGTTTTTGTTGGGATTCCTACATTGAATGATTAGAAGAAGGCTGAGGTGCTGTTGAAATTTCTTTGTCAATTTTTTGAACTCACTTTGAAAGTTTCTAGTTCTCCGCATGTGACATTGAACGTTGTTTTTACTAAAATTTTTCTTGTTTTGATGATTTTGAATGAGTAGTATGAACAAAAAGAAGACAAAGAATTAAAAGGGATGGCAAAAAGAATGAAAGAAAAATTTATCGGGGTACTAAGCCAATTTCTATTAAGGAAAACATATAAGACGTTGAACAAATTGAGAAAGATATTTCTCTATCATTATTTTACATAATAAAAGTAAGTTAATTGCGTTATAATGTTATCTACTTTTTCTTTATTATTTATGTTGTTTTCTATTTTCTTGTGTAGAATTATCCAACTTGACTCTAGGTGGTACGAGTGCAAATACCAAGCATTATGGAAGAATTAATTGGATTGTTTTTAGAGGTAATCACTAGCTAGCTAGTTTGTTTGATTTTTCATTTTTAGTTTTTCTTTGTAATGAATCTTTGTATTATCTAATTCTTTCTTTTGTTTCTTTCTTAGAACTTATTTGGCAATTGAAAATGGTGAAAACATTGAATATTGAAACTTGAAAGGATGCATTGCACACTTGCATTTGCATATTTGGAGGAGGCGAGGAGCCAAGGCCTATGATGTTATTGTGTTTCTGTTTTAAGGACTTTGGATACAGTTCTGAATATTTGATTCGATTTGTAATGTATTTAGATAATGATTTATTTCTTTTAAAGATTTCTTTGTTTTATTTGTGGATTTGTCTATTGTGAAGCATTTGATAAGTTTGATTTAGATATTATTGTGACTTTTGATGAAATATTATTATAAAATATGAAGTTGAACTTTAAGTTCGTGACTTTGTATTGTGAATTGTGATAGATAAATATGATGAATTGATGATGATATTGGTAATATATTCATATTTCATATAAGTATATGACATATTATGTATTAAAAAGTAAAATTTAGTACATAAAAAGGATAAAAACTTATACATGTAAACTGTGGGGGAACTTTGGGGGTACCCCAACCCTAGGGGCTATCCGATGGGGGTACCCCCACCAAATGGGGGTTGGGAATCGGGTATCAAAAAATGATACCCGAGCCCTCAGGTACCGCAATGGGGGTACCCGACCCCGGCCCACCCCTATTCCATACTCTTTATAGTTATAATTAGCTGCTAAAGTATGATGGATATGAATTCACATGACATTTAATTCATGAATTTCAGCCCATGGAAAATGAACCAACAAGAGTGTCTATTTATTTTTGTCAGAAGGTTGTCTATAAATAGACATAATCCATAGAAAAGTGCAAACATGTCCATTTGCACTACAACGTCTCAATTGTCGGGAAAAATGTGCTACAAATAGTCACTTCTGAATTCTACATTCCATTCTTTACTTCCTAGCTATGCTCCATGGACCGCACCCTTTAGTTTCAAGTGACTAAATCGCCCTAATTTATTTTAGGCTTATAATTCTCATATTTTGATTGATAGAAGTATCCTTTTTCCATTATAACACTCTTATTATATTTACTAGACTTTATTTTTTATTTCAAAATTCTAAAATAATAAATGAAAAATATTATAATTTCATTTTTTAATTTATAACCATATATTTTACTTTTTATACTTTCTTTTTTAAGCGCAATTAATTAAACTACCAAAATCAAAATCGAAAAAAATACAAAATAACCCAACCTATCAATTAATTCAATATGAAATTTTGACATATAACATCTTTGATTTATTAAATTTCAATTTGATTTATTTTGAATTGAATGCCTTCTTTAGATGATTTGTATTTTGAATCTAAGACGTCATATGAAAAATTTTCAAATGTCTTAATTTGATTAGAAAGGATTATAAGTTTAAAAAAATGTCAAAAGATTAACTTAATAGGTGATTACTTTAAAAATCAATAACAAATAGATGGGAGAAATTCAAAATTTCTTCCTTGATAAATTTGAAAGCTCAATAATGTTCTAAATGTAAGAAGGGGAATAAAATGAAAAAAATGGTACTTTCGTCCATGGAAGATTAACTGAAAAAAGCATAAAACATATTGGGGTAATTAAGTTATTTAAAATAAAAGAATATGGGCATGGAAGCGCAAAAATCATCTCCCTTCAATAATTATTTTTACTAAGCAGTTTGCTTTGGACATTAAATTATCATTCACAATTAGTTTTGGGTAATTAAATTTGTATAATTAGTTGGTAAAATCCAATTTAACAATACTAATTTTCCAAAAGAAATTAGGTTTGTTGAGCTCAAGTGTTAAACACACACACACAGATATATATGTTCGAATCATTCCCGAGCTTAAAAATTTCCTCCAACCTCGGTTTAATTGGACTCGACTGTATTGATGGAGGACTTGTATATTATATCTATGTGAAGTTCATGTATGGAACTAATTAATTTGCGGATAATGGACAATCGTATACCATCCTTTAACTACACTTCTAAGACACGTGTTAATGTTTATGACCTCATATCCGACGACCGTCATGGCAACGAAAATTGTTTAAACGTAGTCACAAGTAGGAAGAATACACTTTTCTCACATGTTTTGAGCGTTCTTCTGTTGCTATTTTGTTATACCTGATTGGGGATGACGAACATACTGATAATTGATAAGGCCAATTGTTTGAGGCCTGCTGACATGTTGCGCATTGCGCTCAACACCTACTTTTATGGGTACTTCTATCGACCCAATATGGTTGTTTTCGCATAATGTTACGGAGCATATTTATCTTTTTGACGTGTTTGTGACACTTAAATGGTGTTTGCAACTAATTATGAAAAGCATTTATGTGATTATAAGCTGCTGAAAGCTATTTTTAAGTGTTTGGAAAACGTGCTTCTGCTGTAAATTCTCTAAAATTAATCAATAATAATCTATAATCTCATGAACAGCATTGAGATTGCTAATGAACTCCTGTAAGTTAATCTTAATAAAAATAAAGGATTGCAATTCCAAATACTACTATTTTTCATTCACCTACAGTGAATTATTTGATTATTTTCAAAGATCAAGTTCTTTTGATTATTATCTATTTTTTTTAACTTTTAGCAAAAGTAAGTGATATGCTTTTACATAATTTGTCACAAACGCTATCTTATAGGGTTCGAACCACACTGTCACTATAGACAATGAGGATAACTATTATCTCAACACCAAGGCTTGGCCTAATCAGAGAAAGCATCCATTGTGATTTAGAAAATTATAATAACGCTCCCTGCACATACCAAGAGAAAATGCAATTTTTAAACAATTAATTATACCATTTTTCACTTTTGTCATGTTTACATTGTCTCAACAACTTTAGTCCTATAAATAGTAATAATTTCCACTTTATGCCCATTTTTAATAATTTTAATCCTACTCACAGGATAAAATATAAAATTATTACTACTTACAGGATTAAAATTATAAAATTATCATTATTTTAAGGTCTAAAATTGATAAAAACGAGCATAAATTGCAAATTATTTACTACTTACAAGACTAAAGCTATTGGGTCAATACATATAGGACTAAAAGTAAAAAAACAAAAAAAATGGTATAGTTATATGAGTAAAAATGTAATATTCTCTATAGAAATTAGATGCTTGAAAGTATAACAAATTGACTAAAATATTAAAATTAGACCTTCTATTAATTTAACTACAGGTGTTATTACAATTTCTCAAGCCACATAAGACTTTTAATTAGGTCAAACTCATTGATAGACCCAAGGTGGGGCCAGCTACCATCCACTAAATTTTTCAAAATGGTTACCAAAGTATGTGATGTTTTTCATATTGTCTACATTAAATTAAAAATTTGCCAACAAACTCTATGATTTAATTAGTTATTATGTTTAATATTATTTTATTGGATTAAAGTGAAATTGTGTGTTTAAATTGAAGATGAATTATAATTGTTTAGTAGAATGATAAGAATTAAGAGAATTTTTCTTAAAAGAGAATGTTTAAAATAAAGATACAATGAAAAGGATAAAAATATCCAAGTATATTATACTCTAAAAAAAAAAAATAATAATAATAATAATAAAAACGGGAAAATTGGACTTTTGGTCCCATAAAATAGGTATATTTGCACTTTTGGTACCAAACTTTTCTCACTCGACACTTTAGGACAACTCATTCATTTTTTTGGCACCTTTAGTCCTTTGGCTATAGTTTCCATTAAAATTACAACGGAAATGGCACGTGCATCTCACAAATTCTTAATGTGTTGTTGATAATGTGAACTTATACCAATTTACATATGGACCCACATACATATACGCATACACTATATATTTACATAAATTTATTTATATTTCAATATTTATTAAGTGTTATATGTAATTTACATAAAAATTGTATATTAAAAATTACATAAATGTATATTGAATATTATATAATTCAGTGATGTATTGAGTATTATAGAATTTACATAAAATTACATATATAATTTACATAAAAAATCATCTTATGTGATCAGTAATAGTATTATAAATAATTTACATAAAAATTTTATATTAAATTTCTTTCTAATATTAAAAAACATATATATCCATGGTTCACAACCCGCAGAAATGACCGTAGGGTTAGAATGGAGACCACTATTCCAGTTCATTGCAATGCATGGTATAACGCGATAGCCTCACACATTTCTTATTTTAAAGTACCGTAAAAATACAAATATATTTTTTAGAAATTAATTTTTTTAATATTTTTTCTTTATATATTTATAATCTTTTAAGCAATTAGATTTATATATATATATATATATATTTGTTCCAAATAAATTGGGATTACAATTGAACTATAAATATGAGTTTATTCTAATATTTTTACTAATAAGAGCTATATATACCGTTTTCAATTTAAAAAAAAAAAAAGAATATTATAGAGATAATTACTTCAGCTCCTCTTGAGATTTACTATAATTACCAAGATATCACTTTGTATTTGGATAATTATCATTACACTCCTTGAAATTTGAATATTACAATTACATCCCCTAAACATTTTAAATATTACTAGTACACCTTGGATAAATGGGTGTAATTGTAATATTTTGCGTCGCCTAGAGGGTCTAACTATGCTCATGCATATATTTAGGAAGTGTATTTATAATTATGTATTAACTATATTGTACATTAGAGGGTATAATAGTAATTATTCAAAAATCAAGAGATGTTTTAGCAATTATGGTAAACCAATAATTATCCCAATATTATAATTATAACTTTTGCATGTTTTATTTATTGTCAATTCAACTATAAAATTTCAAATGATTTAGTTATTTAACATAAATACTGATTTACTATATTTTAATTTAGCATATATTTTTACTAATTTTTTACATAGTTTTAACCCATCATCACCACAACTTTTCATACCAATATAAGAAGAAAAAAAAAAAAAAAAAGAAGGAAAGAAAAGAAAAAACGAGAGAGAGAGAGAGAGAGCATAAATTTGGTGGAGGGAGAAAAGAAATTTGGGGGAGGGATAGAGAAAGAACTTTATTAAAATTTTTATTTTAATTTTGGAGCGTGTGTCACACGTTCATAAAGTCTGAAAATATTTGTTAACTTCCGTCTATTTTTGAATGGAAAATATAACGAAGGATTAAAAGTGTTAAAAAAATGAATAAGTTATCCTAAAAGTGTCAAGTGAGAAAAGTTTGCTACCAAAGGTACAAATGTACCTATTTTATGGGATCAAAAATACAATTTTCCCTAATAAAAACTTATAGTGCAAATAGCACCCCTATCCCAAAATCATAAAAGTTAATTGCGCCGACCTGTGCCTATATCCCAGAAAAAACACAATAAAACAATTTGCAGCATCTCTCCTTGTTGCATCGGTCTTCATCGACATGGCAAAAATCTGAAGGAACACATAGCACGCTTAAGGCCTATGGAACCTATATAAAACTCATTCATCCCAAAATCCCAACAAAAAAGTCAAGCCTTCCTTTGCAAGAATACATACTCTCCCGCAATACACAGAAAAACTTTTTTCTTTTTACTTTTTTCTCCTGTTTCCTGCCTAAGGATTCTGGAACCATGGCACGTCTCTTGGGGGTCATCAAAACCCATCACATATTATTGCTATTCTTGGCCATGTGCACAATTTCAGGTCTCCACACACCCAAAGTAGAAGCCTTTAAAGCACCCTTTCGTTCCAGAGATACATTGCCGCTGCTTCCAAGACAAGTTTCCTGGCCCATTCTGAGCGCCCTCAACAACGCAGCAGACCTACTGCCCTCGTTTGTGGGGGCTGCTAATCCTGCTAACAATTCGCTTTTGCAGTGGAAAGGAGCGTGCTTTTATAACAACTCCGCTTGGTTGGAGTTTCACAACAACACTGGAAGTAAATTTGGGGGTGGTACTCTTCATATTAAGGTAATTGGATGCAGCCTTATATAATTATTGATTTCCATCCTTCTGGAATTCCTGATGTGTCCGTGTCATGTGTGTTTATGGAGGTTTTGGTTATTTGGGTTTTATGGTTTGTGGATGTTGTTTCCTAAATTGAGTTGTTTGGGTTTGCTTGCCGTTGTTGTTTGCATTTAATTGCTGAGAAATTGGGAAAAACTTTGGTATCCTTGCTTTTCCTTTGAGAAGTTGAATAGGCTTTCTTTGGGGACTATTCATTTTACAGTCTGAACTTATTTAGTCTCATTGAGTTGTTTTCTAAGTTCAATTGTTTTGTTTCTTCTTCTTGTTGCGGGTAAAGACAAATGGTCAGTTTAATTGTCTAAAGTGAATCTTTTGCTAGTTCTTTTCTCTTGAATTATTTTGCTAAAATTTGGAAAAGTAGGATACGATTAGGCAAAGTTCTTTTAGATTGCTTTCAAGTTAATATATGGCAAAGGTATGAAGCTAAGCCTTATTGGATTTGGGAATTACAAATGAATGCTATGTGTTGTGGGGTTAAGGATGTTAATGTCCCTCATCATGTTTTATTTGTGTATACAGGTTAGCAATGCACATAGTTGGACATGTATGGATCTTTATATCTTTGCAACTCCGTTTCGTGTAACATGGGATTATTATCTTTTATCTCGAGAACATACCATTGAGTTCAAAGAGTGGGAATCAGAACCTGAATTTGAATATGTGAGTTAAACTTCTTTAGTCAGTTTTCACTGCATATTTTTGAACTAGAGTTTTCATCTTAAATATGACTTAATCCCCATTGGAATTAGGTAAAAAACAAGGGGGTTTCGATCTTTCTGATGCAAGCAGGAATGCTAGGAACACTTCGGGCTCTCTGGGAGGTGTTCCCTTTATTCTCGAATACTGGATGGGGCGAGAACTCTAATATTGCATTTCTTAAAAAGCACATGGGTGCTAACTTCGAAGTGCGGCCTCAACCATGGGTCACCAACTTTACTGTTGATGAAATCCGCTCTGGAGATTTCCTTGCCTTATCGAAAATTAGAGGCCGATGGGGTGCCTTTGAGACTCTAGAGAAGTGGGTGACTGGAGCATATGCTGGTCATACTGCTGTCTGCTTAAGGGACTCTGAAGGAAAACTGTGGGTTGCAGAATCAGGACATGAAAATGAGAAGGTGATGTTTTAACTCTTGGCTTCTCTTAATTGTTTGTGTAGGTTCTGTTTTTCATTTTCTTGTTTCTTTTATTGGGTTGATTTTGCATGTTTACAATTTCACGAAGCTCTTGTCAGGTGCAGATTTTATGACCAAACATATTTCCTCTAACAATGAGGATTTGTAACTAGAAAATCTTTTGATATAATTGCTGTCATAACTTTAGCTGATTAAATATATGGTTAAAAGTCTGTATATGGCACTCATAATTTTAACAAAAACTTCCATGGAGAAGAATTCACAAAGCCTCTTTCGTTTAGCTGTAGATACTATGTTTCGTCACAGCCTTCCATCTTGTACTCTTCCTTATGTCCATGCCATTTATCTTATAAGACATAAGACATAGCCCTGCGATAGTGGTTGTGATACGATACTACTTATTTGCATAAACCATTTCTGCAAGCAATAATGTAAACATATAAAAGACCCACCCTTATCCAACTCTTCTGTAAAATTTTGTGTTTATCAATCTGGATGCATAAAATTAGGACAGAAGGAAGTACAGTGCTTATAGTATCAACTAAGAGGTAAACATATACTGGTGCATATATCTCTACAGCTCACATCAGTAATGGAATATTAAGCCCATTGCACTTGTGTAACAAACAATGACATGTTTGTTATTAAAGTCACTGTGGATAGCATGCTTACTGTTTTGGATTTTATATTTGCTCTTTTCCAGGGAGAAGATATTATTGCTATTTTACCATGGGATGAATGGTGGGATTTCGAGCTGACAAAGGATGAGTCCAATCCGCATATAGCCTTGCTTCCTTTGCATCCCGAAGTCCGGGCCAAGTTCAACGAAAGTGCTGCCTGGGAATACGCAAAGAGCATGTCTGGAAAACCTTATGGATATCATAACTTGATATTTAGCTGGATTGACACAATTAGCGGAAATTTTCCGGAACCTTTGGATGCTAACCTGGTACTGCATTTTATGTCTTTTACAAGTTTTTGTTTCTTAAGTTAACACCAGCTTACCCCTTCTACTGCACCCCTTAAGATTTTTCTGTTCTCTCCTGTTATTATTTTACCATGTGCTTTGCTATAGTTGGTTATCCGTATTGCTATTCCTGTCATGCGCAAGCATGCATCACATGATCCGTTGCCTCAATCATACTTTGTTTTCGTATTCTCGGAAGAAAACTATCTAGTGCATGAAGAGCATTATAAGTTATGGATCTCAGTTCATTTCCTGAAGTTGGTAATACTTATGATGCCTACAGTTTGTATAGCTGTAATCTAAAGGTGATGACATCCATGAGGATCACCATATGATTACACAAAGTGGCATTCTATTGCAAAGATATATGAAATCTTTTGGAGTAGTAGTTTCTTGCAGAATCCCACTATATGTGCTTGATTGAGTTAGGATATTAAGAACAGCATAACGTGTAAACCAAATCTTACCTGCAAAAACTATCACTTGGAAGGGTGTCACATTTATTTTGCTTTTTAGCTATCAAATCTGTCACACACACACTCTCTCTTTCTCTCTCATGTTCTTTACTCTTCCAAATACAATGAAGAAGGGTGACAAACTGTGAACTTGTGAATACATGTCCGAATTATCTTGTAAAACATGTTTATGATCATCTTACATGATTCCTTTTGCATTTGAAAGTATGATGAATGAATGTAAAAAGAAAAGGTGTAGGACACATTTAATGCTTCATTGTGTCGGAATCGTGATCGTATTGCTCCCTTGTCATCCATTTTGATTTGTTGGACGTTTACAGGTTGCTTCTGTTATGACTGTTTGGAATCATATGCAGCCTGCATATGCTGGTAACATGTGGAACGAAGCGTTGAACAAAAGACTTGGAACTCAGGTTTTATTAATTTCCATCTCATTGACCACACACTTGCAAAAATTCTTAAACATGTATGTTGTGGTTGATTTTGGCCACTTTACTAGATTGTAAGGGCATTGAACATCTACAACTTAACATATGCTGCATTAATATGTAATTGATCAATATGATGAAATTCTTGAACAAAGGCATTAAGCTCATTGTTACGTAGGCTTAAATAATATTTCAATGATACCACCATAACCACAATACAGGATATAGAAACATGATATACTTTCATCCCTGCAGAACTATAGTCTTTCCGAAGTTCTTGTTGAAGTCGAAAAGCGTGGATCATCTTTCGGTGAATTGTTGGCTATTCCTGAACAAGATGATTGGGTTTACGCCGATGGGAAGTCAGCATCATGTGTTGCTTTTGTCTTTGAGTTGTACAAGGCAGCAGGATTGTTTGGAAAACTTGCAAGCTCTATTCAGGTTACTGAGTTCACGGTGAGTATGCCAAATATGTTCCTCTTATGTACTCATTTATGGACACACACATTTAAATATTGTAATATGAATATTATCGTGAATATGAATCAATCTATCTCAACTATTTCAGATAAAGGATGCTTATTCTCTCAAGTTCTTTGAAAACAACTCAACCCGTTTGCCGACGTGGTGCAATGATGGGGACACGGTGAAACTCCCCTTCTGCCAAATTCGAGGGAAATATCGAATGGAATTACCCGGGTACAATACAATGGACCCTTATCCTCACATGAATGAAAGATGTCCATCGTTGCCACCAAAATATTACAGATCAGAGAGCTGCTGATACGCTGTCAGGTGATTGTGACTGCTCCTTAACTTGGCATACTAGTTTTTTGGATAAAAGTTCTTATAACCGTTGTATATATCAGTAGTTTAACACGTGACATTGAAAACGAAGTAATTGTGAATTATGCATAATAGTTCAGATTGGAAATCCTAGAACAGGTTGGGGACTGGATCTCTTCTAAGGGATTTGTCACTGCAACAAGGTTTCCATTTCTATTTGGTCAGGTCAAGGTGTCCAATTCAATCCCTAACCAAATAATATAATGGATGGTAACAATAGTTTCAATCCTTGTAAACTTATATGCCTCTTCTCTTTAAATTTTGATGGTTTTGCAATTATCAAACTTCTCTAAAAAAAATAAAAAAAATAAAAAAAAATTATCAAATGGGATGCAACCTTTGTCTGTCTCTGAATTTCCAACTAGAGCACTTTCTACTTCTAATAGGCCATGAAGTGAATCATTTTCAGTGAGTCCACGAGAAGTGGTCTCATTTTTTTCATTGCTTCCTCCCCAATCTGATATTATGGTGCTGATGTTGACTGAAATTCTTCTATGATCCAATTCTCGCCAGTATTTTCGTAAAGAATACTGGGACTCTTGCAATATTTGATTGATCTGCAATTCTACCATCCATTAAAGGAATGCTAGAAAGAGTATCCTGCTGCTTCTAGACTTCAAACGGTTTGCTTTAACCATCTTAAGACCAATGATCTTGCAAATATACTGCTGCTGTTTCCTGTTTAGTTAGTTACTTATTAGAGGTGGTCGATACGCACGTAATTGAAAGGGCGGTACTAGTTGATATGGATATTTGTTCAGTGATGTTTGCAAATGAACAATGAATGAGCAAGACAAGGTATATGTATCTGTTGGCCTTAATAGCGAGCAGTGAGCACTTGATCTTGTAAGTTGAATGGTACAAGCGCGCAAGCATACTATAGATAGGATATATATTGATCTGTTAAGACTTTCCAGGTCGTTAGCATCTAGAGAATAAGTGTTTCCACAATGTGAATAGAACAAACAGAAGACATAAAATGTCATCTGCTGTTGGCTATAACTATGATGTTTCTTTAGTGCTTTTGCGATTGTACTTTGCTGTGGTTGGAGAACAATTTTCATTTCTCTAGCATCTGAATGTGACTTCTGATTTCTGCTTGCATCTTTGCATCGTATTATAGTTTCAAACAACGTGGATGAATTAAGTTCCAATTATTATTTTCATTCGTTGAATTTAGAGATAGCCATTTCTGGGCATATGTTCTTGCAGCCCTTTCTCCCATCCATTTTTAGACAAGGTTGTCGCCAGTGAGTGGGATCTCCAGTGATCGTGGAGGCTGTCTTTTTGTGTTTGTTTGGCGGATAAAGGGAGGGGGAGTTTGGAATATGATGGATGTTTACAAAGCCTTGGAGAATATAACCTTGTGATTAAAGGACCTCGAGATACCATTCCTTAGAAAAACAATGCAAGAATTTTAAACAACTTATATATCAATTTCTTATTTGTGCAACCTGGGAAAGAATTTGTAAAAAAAACCTCATCCTCGGATGAATTCATCAATGTACAGTACATAGCAGCAAAAGCCGAAGAACGACAGTGCTTCGACTAATTAGGAAATACAAGCTTGGTCAGAATCAGTATGTCAATAATGAGCACCAATCCCTTTGATGCGTCCCGGTATTGTCAAAATCAGCAATCTTGACAAATCCAGAATGAATTGAATTTCTCTTTTACATTATTCAGCCTTCGGTGCATTATGGTTCCCGCCAGTTGCAATCTTGTAAAGATAAAATCCGGTCATGACGACACTGTCGACAATAATAATTAGAGCACATTTGCTAGAATCAGTTCAAATATTTCTCGAAGACCAAACGAAAAGAAAGAAGGATGGGCGCATTCTAACTCTTCAGCTATTCAAAATTGTAACTATCAAATTTTATGAAGAATTTAGCTTTCAAGTTTCAGTTATGGACTTCCATATTTTACGTAACCACAAAAAGACAATGTTGCCAACAGATATGCATGCTAAATCAAATAGCGGTAAAACAAATCAGTAGTTTGCCCGTGCTGTCATAAATCCCATTACAAATCACAAGCACGTAGTTAATGGAATTCTCATTCTTTCGGATCACTTCTGATGCCATCGTCTTGATCCTCGATGTTTAAAAAACTACTGAATGCTCGAACAATTATACACATAAATAAGGTTAGAAACCTATCTTTGTTTCATAATCTATCTTTCAGATGATTCTCATCAAGTGAAATATTTCGGTTGGCCTGAGTTATATCGTGGTAGGAAACCCGGCCTCCCATAGCTAAAAGTTGATCTCTCCATCAGAAACTGGTTTGTGGCAACATGCTGTGAAATAATGCAACTAGTGATCATGGATTAATGAAGTTAGTCAACCCTAATAAGCAATACTTCCTAAAAAAATTCTCCGGAAATTCAGATAGTTATTTAGCCATATCAAGAAGAAAATAATGCAACGCGTTGACGATGGGATATTCTCCGATGTTCATGATTCCTCGTCCAAATGGGAGGGAAGGGTTTTGGTCAAATCATTTGAATGAAATCTAGACTAAGTGATACGAGGAGTGTTGAGTGAGATCAATCATCTTCATCATATTGTAGTTTAGTTTTGATAAGCCTCAACTAGGAAGGAGAAATACTTGCTCTAATATATGATACACTTAAACAGTACAGTTATGGATTTAATATGTGACCGACGAAAAATTGACACGAACAATATTATGATATTTGAAAATTCCATCAAAATACAACAGCCATAATGCATGGGCATTTCATAAAAACTACATGTCAATTTCCAGCAAAATGACACCAAGATAGTTTGAGATTATATCATATTACGTGACAGAAGCTAAGAAATGCAATCATTCTGGAACATTAACACTTATGTTTGGTACAAGGAAAAAGAACAAATGATAAGGAAAACAAATCCGATTGTTTGGTTACTTAGGAAAATACAAAAGAAAAGAAAACTCGGGAAATCACAGTGTAATTGGGAAAAAGTCATCTTCATCACAAAATGATGAGAAAAATGAAAGAAAAGCTTAATTAGCTTATCCTTCTCTTCTTCTCTAATACATTCATTTTTTTCCTAGTCATTATTTCTTTCGTCATCTTTTCTTTGAAAAATCAAACAAACAAGAGATTTCATTTTCTTTTTCTTTTCTTATTCTTTCCTCAACATTTTCTTTCCCTCATCAAAATCCTTGAACCAAACAAAGTGCAAGGGAAAATTTGATCACATAATACCAGATGCAATAGCATGCCTGAATGTATTCTTACCTGATCCCAGCAACGATTCCAGCTGGCATTATCTTTCCAGTTCGCATGTATCGCTGTCCCATGACCCATGTCAGTATGGCCGCAAGAGCTGTCCGTGGCAATATCACATCAGTATTATAGTAGTTACAAAGAGTACGAAATCAAACACATGGGAATAAAAAAAAATTAAACAGAGTAACGAAGAACGTCAACCTTTCTTTCCCGTTCAACCACATTTTATATCAGTACTGTGCATGAGTCAAAATTCATAAGAATTACAGAATGCTGATCACTCGAAGAGAATGTAAAATTACTTTCTAGCAAGACTGAAATACAAATCTGTTTACTGTTATTAGAGCATAAAATGGCATATACAAACAAGAATCAATCATCTGCCTTCAGTGCACCTAAATTGAAAAATACATGATAACCAAACGCAGAGAGTATCCTCAGAGATTTATGTAATATTACCAAATGATCTTTTTAACATTTCAAAAAAGGTTTGACTCAAAATATTAATAATAATAATAATAATAATAATAATGTCTCTTCATTTGTGATAATAATATTAAACTAAGAAAAGAATGTTTATCACACCAAATTTATTAATTTGGATTCATTCTTATACTGAAGCTTTCTCATGAAGAGAGTATACCTTTCCTCAAGTGCTTCTAGCGATAAAGCCAATATGATAATTGGAAAGCCTTGTCTATTGGCAAGCAACACACAGTCCTTTTTATCATTATCCCAATGGTTGAATTTGCATGATTCACTAACACGATTAGAAGTTAAAGATTGGCCGATTGTCAAATTATTTACGTCTGTTAGAGCTAAATCTGCTTGAGGAATTGCAGACCTCTTACACTGACATCAAAACACTAAAGAATAACAAAAATGGCAACGACCATTTGTTGGTTCATCCTGGACTTGTCCAAAAAAATTCACCTTTCTTTTTTATTTGAGCACTATCTGGAGTTAGACTATAAGAGTTGCGGCAGACTTCCTTTTCCTCACCGATTGTTTACAAGACAAGTCATGTCTTAAGATCCAAAATGATATTAATATGTTTAAGCAAGTTGACTATATCTACAACTTTTCTTGATGTTGTTGAGGGCTAACCATCTTTCCAGGTAAATGCAGCCAGCAGAGCATGCCCGAAAAGCAATAACATGACTCCAGGTTCTCTCATCTTCAAGAAATGGTCTACTATCCAACAAACACTTCTTAAATTCTTTTCCGGTACAATGACTTTGCAAGAAAAATATATAATATAACTGACACGTACTCATAGTGCCGAACAGAAGATTAAACCACTGAATGAATAATCCAAATTGGGACTCATTACCTTAGCACAGAATATGTTACTCTTCTCTCAATTGACAATAATGCTAGCTTTCAAGAAAGTATAAGACACAAGACATTATGTCTTTTTCGTACAGATCCAAATCAAGACAGCACGAAACGAAGAATTTCCGTAATTAAACAAATATATCCATGATCCTCAGAAACTCATCAATGTTAGACCATTATATATACTGATGTCTCCAAGTCGGTAATAAAATTAGGCATATATACCCCTTTCAAGGATCAATGCGAAGGAAGAGTTTTTGCGTTTATGGTATGCTTGGAGGCTGAGATAGCCAGCGAGGACGAGGAGTACTCCGGTGCCGAGGCCTCCGGCCAGTGAGGCTGTGCTGCCTTTCTTGGCGTACCCGATGATGCCACCGCACACCAGAAGCAGCCCATATGGTATATTGAAGCAAAAATCATGCATTTCTGTAACTGGGTTTTGGAAATGGATTTAAATTTTTATGGAAATGAAGGGAAAGAATCAAAGGACAAGAGGACTAAAATTTAGGGGCTTCATTTGAAGTTTTTTGGGTGCTTGCTTTTATTTCTTTCAGCTTTTGATTGTATTTTTTTTTTTTTTTGGGTGCTCCGACATCGAGGGCGTGTGGTTCAGTTGATCGGACCTCAAAACCTCGTGTGACCAACTCAGTTGACATGACTACTCTTTTTTTTATTCCGCGTTTGGTTGTGTTGATTGATTGCCGTTTTGCATTTTGGACAAATAAAAAATTGGACTAAACACAGGACAGTTTTTATTAAATACAAAACAGTACCCTTTTTGGCCTTTTCTTGTCTTTTTCTTTTTCTTTTTTTTTTTTTGTTGCCCTGATGGGTAAGAACAGTGTGGTTGATTGATTGCTGTTTTGCGTTTTGGAAAAATCAAAAAATTGAACTAAACGCGGAACACTTAGACATTCTTCTCCAAAATTATGTGCTATATATATATATATAATTGTGTACATATATATATCATATTATATTAATATGAAAATAGCAATTTATGGGCTTTGTTATTTTTCTTTATGTTTAGTCGATTAAATACGAAAAATTATTATTATTACTTAATTTGGTTATGAATTTTTAGGATTATGTAACAATCTTGAAGAAAAGATTTACGAAATAGACGAAATTTGGGTGATTTAGAGCTGAATAGGATGATTTACTCAAGAATGGGAAGACGAGAGAAACAAAATCTTCATTAAGAGAGAAATCTGATACACCTGTTTCTTCTGTAATTTCAGGTCCCAATTGGGGAAGATGACCCCCAAATTTTTGCAATTCAGGCCTACAGCCAATAAGGAATGTTGGGCCTAAAAATACAAGCCTAAAAAATACAACAAGCCCAAAAAATACAATAAGCCCATTATTGGCCCAACCAAATATCAGCCTGATTTACGCAAAAACGTAAAGAAATCTGATTCTTTCATCACTCATCTTCATTTCCAGCTTCCTCCCTTGCTGCTGCGGTCCTCCCTTGCTGCTGCAGTCTGCAAACTTGCTTGTTGATTTATATCTTCATTTTTTCTTGTTACAGATTAATACATTACTTTATTTTTATAATACCTACCTTTGCCTCTCTCATTTTGTTTATAGATTTTCTATTACAATATGACTACTTATTGACCAATTCTACAAATATCTCATATATAATGCAAAATTTTACTGAAAATTTGTTATAGAATAACTACCTGATAATTACTGAGTTTAATGGAAGCTTCCATGTACAGGCACTAATAGGATTTAAGAAGTTTGTATTATTAGGAAATGGTTTTAAAAATATTTGATTAATTTAACATGATTAAATTGTTGAAAAAAAAAAGAAAGAAAGAAAAAATTAAAAAGAAAAAAGACAAACGAACTTTTATGAAATGAAATAATAGCATCAAGTTAGCGTAATTAACCGCGTAATATTATTACCAGGAAAGCTGCTCATTCTCTCTCCCTAAATGGCCAAATCAACATTTGTAGTTGCAAGCAGTCCTTTATACAAACAATTTCAAATACTTGGGTCTCTTATAAAACAATCCCTTAAAAACCTTCTGATATTAGTGTTCAATGACCAGGCTTGACAGAAAAACTGAAGTCACAGCTTATTATACAATCTGACAGACATCCCACTTGTAGCATACTATTTACATAGACAGTTTTGCAACCTTTCCAATCCTAAGGCTCCATTACTACGTTTCTTAGCTCCTGACCCTTCTCAGGCAGGCACCCTGAGCCAGATAGTGAGGTTATCCAGACTTGATCTGATCTCACTTGTTCATCATCATCATTCCTATGCCAACTCCAATATGCATGACTTGAGTTCACTATCCTCAGCTCACCGTGCCCGAAGCTTGCTTCACGGAATACAGACCACTGCGGTTGAGGCTCTTTGTACCTGTGAAACAAATGGAGTCAAGCCATCACTTTCTTATGTCCAAAGGATGATCAGTCTTAAGGGGTTCCTTCCCCTGTTAATCTAAAGAAAGAGGGTTATTATTGTAATTTTCAAACCACAGGGGTGTTTTATGCACTTAGCCCAAACGTGAGGGGGCCTTGAGGTAATTATCCCTGATTAAAATGCAAAATCGGTACACATACTCAAATTAATATCGCGTTTGCCTGCTTCGGGTGGTGCTGGCGGGCAGCACATACAATGCAAAGACTTCATTATAGGTAAAAAGGTCCCCATAAACACAAATTTTGGATTTCTTGTAAAAGTTTTTGCTGCTCTGCGCACTATAACGTCATTATCTATCCTAGTGAAGGAAAACTTACTTGTGTGCTAAACCTTCTCTATTTCCACCATCGCCAATTGTTATGTGGACAGCTCCGCAAGGATCTGATTTACCATTATACACCCGGTTCTGTTGCAACAAGCATGGTACTAGATCAGTACTCAGAATCTCAGATTAATAGTGCAAGGAAACAAGGTTCAGAGTGAAATCTTACTGAGCGCTCATAGGCATGCACGTGACCAGCAAACACCAGATCCACACCAGCAGCATGAAGCAATGGTTCCACGGCTGCCCTCATGTCGTCACCTTCACCTTGATGAGCCTCATTACTGTTATACCACGGCACATGGAATAGTACAAGAAGCCAGGGTGTTCTTTCACGGTCCACCTTTGAAAGATCAGCCTACATGTAGATTACGTTCAATCAAGTAATCAGTTACATCATCAAAATACAAGTCATTATCTTATGAAAACACATTCTGCCTGCCGTCAAGTTCCATTACCCATTCTTAAAAAAAAAAAAAAGTTCCATTACCCATTCTAGATGTAAACAGATCCTTTTTCCGTCTGAGGAACCTGATTAAGAGTTTATATACAAGAGAGATTCTTAAACGTTATTGGCCCAGTTGAAACAAATTTGGACATCTAAGACTACTGGTTGCCTGGTTTATATATGTCTACTTATTTGTTACCCCGAAGAATTGAACTAAAGAGTCACAAGCAGATCAAAATAAGTTTATATATGGATACAGTAAGGTACTTAACTCACCTTTAGCCAAGTATATTGATCAGAGTTCTCATAAAAATCTGTATATGATCCAAGCATGATAGTATGAACTCCAGCCACTTCGAATGAATAATACAGATTTGAACTTGATGCACTCTCTTCATAAGGCATCTTCCATCTTGAATTATATGATTTGAAACTGTCTTCCAAGAATGGTATCTTCTCCTTCTCATGGTTCCCTTGAGTCACCATCCACGGTCTTGCACTTGCAAGTGGCTGTACCAGCTCCCCAAATGTATCCCACCTATGCTGTATATAATCAGCATATGACAGATCTCCAGGAAGCATGTGAATATCATACTTGCACTGGTTTATGTGGTCTAAAGTTGACTTGGTCCACCCAGTCTGACCTAAATCACCGGCCACGGCAAAAGTAATTGGGAACTGAGAGGGTGGTGTTTTCAGCTGAAACTCCGGACCTTTTCCCCCACATCGATAGAAATACAAGGTGTCATCTTCCAGCGGACCAATGACTGTGTGGTGTATATTTCCGGAGCTATACAGTAAATAACTATAAGTAGTACTCTCTCCACGAGAGCTGAAGCAGTAGTTCTTTGGTGATGTTCCATATTCCACGATAGAAGGAGAATGTTTATCACTAGTGACCCACGAAATCCGCATGTGTTTATCCCCAGCTAATGAGATGTGAACCTACAATGTCCATTTGCATAACTGAATTTAAAAGATGAGCTTTAGGCATTAACAAAAAGCATTAAAAACAAAATATCACAGGAACAAACAAGAGATGTTCTCCTCCTTGACTTAAGCTTTAACTTTCATAATATATGTGCTTCCAGATAACTAGTCCCGTATATTAATTGCAGTCCCTACTCCCCAAATAACTGTTGGTTAGTGTAACTCTTTTGCATCAATTTCTCTAGTCGATGCAAGAGTTGAACTCTTTGTTCTCAAGACGAATTTGCTCGCCCTGGTGCTTACAGTTTCTCGCAGTCTTCTTCCAAGAAACAATGACTTCTTTCTAGATATACCAGCACTAAAAATCTGCAGAAATAACTAACTTCAAAGTGTACTGAACCTTTATATATCACAATGCTAGATACGATTCCATAGCTTTTGTAACACTAAGGTGCTGTGGAGTCTTGATGGACATAAAATCCATATTCTATGTAGCATTAATTTTTATCTGAGTTTTGATGTATAAGAATTCATATATCGCTGCATATTTTAGGATTTCAATCCATGAAATGAACCAATTTAAGGGGTCTATTTATAGTTGTTGAAAGGTTGCAATTTGAATGGACATAACTTGATTGCACAGATATAACTATTAGCACTACACAATCACAAGAGTTTGAAAAATGTGAGCCATCAAGCAGTCATGTCTTTTGACAAAGTCACGTTTCTCCTCTCAACAATTATTTTAAGCGACTTACTTCCAACAATTAATCTAAGCAACTTGCTTCAAACATTAATTTCTCATTCACCAAAATTAGTTTCAAGTGATTGAATTTTTATTTACATCTACGTTCTAGATTAAAATAATCTAAAAAATATCCATCAATTATAAATGAACCGCATAATTACTTGCCCAAAGTTGGTGAAGCCCTACTTATGAAAACTATTCCAAATAACTGCATTAGAAGAAAATTACGCTAACCAAGAAAAAGGCTGGTATTTAATAATACACGAATAGCAGCCCAAAAGTACCAGCCATTACTCATCAAGGAACCTAAACACTAACACAACAGATTTATCCAAAATATTTAAATAAATTATTCCTTATTAGTTATTTCTAACCGCTACAAGCTGATAAGAGTATAACTTACCCAGTTGCCTGCAAATACATCAAATCCACAGCCCAAAAATCCTGCAAACCCATCATCAGAAACACTAACAAACACGACAGACGTACTTAATTTCACTAGTCAGCCAAATCCCAACAATTAACCCATCATCCATAGCCGTGGAAACCCAAGAAAAGGTAATAAATGAATAAAATAAAGAGACAGAGAGAGAAAAATAATTCGTGCCCTTTCTCTTCTAACTGAACCTTAGCCAGAAACGAATTTCACCTGTTGAGGAAGAGCAGAAGGCTTCTTGCTCCATGGAAATGAAAGCGTTTTCCGAGGCGGTGGTCTCACGTAATCGGCGGTGGCACACACCACCAGCATCAGCAGAAACAGCTTTACTTGCATCATTGGATTACCCTTCCCTTCTATTTGGGGTGCGTGGAACTTATTCAGGAGGGGACTTTTCAATTTTCATACGAGTATTGTTTAGCATGAGGAGAGGAATTACTGGTGTAATACTGTATGTACTTTGATTTGACCCCTTTTTTCTCATTTTTTTTGGGAGTCTTTAAATTTGACCAATCTGATTATAGTTAAAGAAAATAAACCATCTGGGACCGTCCGCCATCCGCAGATGCGCCACCACATTTTGTCTGATTCGTACGCCTTTGTCTTTTTTTTTTTTTTTTTTATCTTTTTAAATGAGTAGCCGTTGTCTTTTTCTTTTGGGATAATTACCTCTACACCCCCTCAGGTTTGGTATAATTCTCATTACACCCCTTGAGGTTTGATTAATTATCATTACATCTCTTACTGTACAGTTCAGCTAATGTATAGTTATAATTACACCCCCTGAACGTATGCGTGTATTACAACTACACCCCCTTAACTTATGCATATATTACAATTACACTTCTTATTTAGAAGGTCTACTTGTAATGTTCAAGATTTTCAGGGGGTGTAATGGTAACTATCCAAATCTCAGGGGGTGTAATGGTAATTAACCAAACCTCAGGGGATGTAATGGTAATTATACCAAACCTCAGGGGGTGTCAAGGTAATTATCTCTTTTCTTTTCTACTTAATGGAATGCTTTCATGGGCCATCTGCGGTCACTTCCGAAACGAAACATGAAACCTATGGGTGCGAGATATTTTTTTTTTTTGATAAATTTCTGTGGGTGCGGGATTATTTTTAATAATTATAGAAGTAATTTTTTTGTAATTCTTAACACATATGAATTGTTTATACTATTTACATTAATCAAATAAGGATTACAAACAGTGGCGACTCCAGAAAAATTAGTCACTGGAATCAACCTTCTATCTATTTTTAAAATATTGCTAAATTTAATTTTTAATAATCTTTACATTTTTAATATTACTAACTCATTTGAAATTAAAAAATGTGGTAACTACACTTTTCTATATTGCCAACTTCTTTTAAATATTTAATAACAATTTTAATATTAATTCTCATTCCTACTATATTTTACAAAAATTATTATTAATTCTTACTCCTACTTTTTTTTTTAAACAAAAATAACCTTAGCTACCCATATGAAATCGAAAACATACAACTGAGTTAAACACTTGTTTAAGTATAATTAAATTCAATTCCTTTCATATAAATTAATATCCTATAATAACCTTCATCTTTTACACAATTGAAATCTCTAAATTTCATAATAATACAAATAAGATATAAAAATTATCAAAATTTTACAAAATACAAAATTGTAATCGTAATAAAAATTCAAAAAAATATTGCATGATTTTTAAAAAATATGACTAAATTGGAATCGTAATGAAAATTTCATAATAAAATATGATTTTTAAAGAGGATGACTTTAAAAGTTTGTAATAAATCATAGAGAAATCAGATGACCTGAATTCACGTGACTGTGAATACTAGGACCAATATTGGATCACCAAAGGCTATTTGATGAAATACTTTTTAGATTGAAATGGATGTTATTAAAAATTAAAAATTCTTGATTTTGGATAATTTGTTTGAAGAATTTATATGGAAAATATACACTAGAGAAATAAAAGTAGTATATATATATGTGTGTGTGTGTGTGT
>JACFYI010001445.1:132671-175648 GCA_014898755.1 Handroanthus guayacan | reverse complement strand
TCTTATGATCCATCTGCTAGGTGAGCATCTTCTTTCTTGCCCTTCCTCTTGTCTCGATCAGCCCTTTTGATTTTTACCGCTTCCTCTAGATTAATAAACTTTTCCACCTTAGCTAGGAGTTTATCATAGTCTTCAATTGGATCTATCACCAGGATGGCGAAAAAGGGTCCTTAAGTTACACCGTTAACAAAAGAATTGGCCAGAACTTCCTTGTGGCCACCTGAAACTTCCAGAACAACAGCTGTGGACCGACATATGTAGTCATGCAATAACTCATCATCACCTTGTCGCACATTGTATAATGTGAACGACATCTTCCTGAAACCTTTATTGCTATTGAACTGATGCATGAACAGGTCTTGGAATTGGCCAAAGGAGTGGATGCACTTCAGGGTGAATTAGTTGAACCACAGATGGGTGTCTTCCCTAAAGGTATTAGCAAATACACGACACTTCAGTTTATCTAAATACTGGTATAGCAGGGCTGCAGTTTGAAACCTACACAGGTGGAGAGCAGAATCCGTCGTACCATGATACTTAGGAATTCTGGGGGCCTATAGTTGCTTGGTATAGGCTCAGCCAGAATGTCGTCATCAAAGGCCATGCCTTCGACCATTGTCTCCGAGACCCCTATTAAGGCCCGCCTCATCCTTCCATCTCTTTCCTAATGGCTAGCATTTCAGAGTTGACATCATGCTGGAGGCTAGGTGTTGTGGTGTTCCTAGAAGGTACCACCGATATGTAGCTCTCTTGGATTTTCTCCTCAATGCGAGTGGCTTGCCTGACGTGCCCAGTAGCCAGAGCTGGCTCCATGCCCGGATGCTAGATGATTGGTGGTCTGTTATGTTCTTCAGGGGACTGATGGGTCTGGGGTAGGATCCCATGCCCTGCTAGTATAGCATTGACGGTAGCAGCCACCAATTCAGTGAGTTGCGTAAAATAGAAAAACTGTGCCCAGAGGGTCTTGGTCACGCATATGGTGGCTATGTGGAGGACTTTGGGACAGCATGACTCTCCTCTTCCTCACTCAGATTTTCCATCTTGTTTCTCGCCATCACTCTTATCCTCATGTCTCACTTAAATTAACCCACAGACGTTGCCAAAGTGATGCTCACAAAAAATTAAAGCAAGTAAAATAAAGTATTTTTATTACTTTTCAAAATTTGCGATTTTACACAAGAATTTTTCCATGGAATTATGAAGAAATTTAAATTCTTTACAAAAGTAATTTTCTTTCCCAATTGTATATGTGAAAAGTAATACAGGCACACACACATATATATAATTGGATCTTAGAGCACTTCCACGCCTCCATATTCAAGAGCACTTCCACACTTCCATATTTAGCTAGTTGCTACCCCACTTCTCTCTCTTTATGGATAATGGGGCTTTTTTCCTTAAGCACGTTTTCAGCTCCCTTCTTTTCAGAGTCCTGGCCTGGTGAAAGTCTTGCCAATTTTGTAGGGTATGGGCGGATTTAATGGACCTGGACCAATGAAATATTCACCGGGCTAGTGGATGGGCTAACGCCCAGCTTCTTGGGCTCTTCCAAGAGTCCTGTGCATATTGGGTTTGCTGATAACTGGTTGGGCTTTTGCTTCGCTTGGGCGGGTTGCTGGGCTGACCCAGGAGTAAGCTCGAAATATTCCAAGGCTATAGGTTTGGGCCATTCAGCCCAAATATCCAAACTTAGATATACACTAATATCTATACTATACTGCATGTAAAATATGAGCACCTTAAGTATTATTTGTGGTACGTTTTTTAATGAATGGACAAAAGTAATCCTAATATAAAAATTAATTATAGAAAACAATGATAAAATAATTTTCTTTAATATTTATTTTTATTCCATTTCTTAAATTAGAATTTTTCTCTTTCCAACTTTATATCTCCAAATTTATCTTTTGATCAAGTTTTTTTACATAATAAAATCCAAAAAATGTAACAATTAAGAAAAAATTATCACTATTAAAAATAAATAAATATTTTTAATCTCATAAATAAAAAATTTAAGATCATGGATCGAATATGCCATAATTGCTAATTTAAACATTAGTTTCTTCTATAGAAGTGCGGAAGCTTGCCTCGAAGTTCATGAATATCTTTATTTTGTTTGATTTATCAATACGAGAACTAGAAGAATCACCAACAAGTCCTTTCGATTATCATGATAATTGGATTGTACTTATCTTTCACTAGGTTGCAGTACACATTTGAAACGTGTGCACATAATAATTAGAATATAACTAATATATAAGTAATATGTAAGATGCATACATGATTATGGCATATAAAATAAGTAATATGTATTGTACATACATGATTATGGGATATAAAATGATAATTGATGAGTTATCTTGTGAATAGACTGTGAGTAATTTGTAGTTTGACCTGTGAATGAATTGTTAGTTGTAGTGACTTCTTTTTCTTTTTCCTTTCTTTTTATATATATATGATGGTAATTTCATTAAGCTAAGAAACAAAGAAAAAAAGTACAAGAAGGAAAGTTAGAAAAAAAGAAATAACATACATGGTGGCATATACAATAGAAATTCTGAAAGAGGGCCCAAAAACACTAGATTAATAGGAAGAATAGGGGAACTTGAAACTCCATGAACACCCATGAAGTTATCTCAAGTTTCCTTGGGGTTTTCTATCTAAACGAGAATAAACAAATAATTCATAACCATTTTATTAAACAAATGGCTTTGAAAAACACCTCTAAATGGAATTTTTCTTCATCCATTACATTGGGATGTTTAAAATGACCCAAACTATAATACTGCACAACAAACATAAATAGGGGAGGAGTTAGCATACCCCTGTCAAATATTAAATTTGGAAAGAGCCACGGAGAACTTTGACACAAATTGTTGCAAGATGTGAAGCGCAGATGTCGATGAACATGAGGATCGTTGGAAAGAGGTGAACGAGAGCCAAGATGGAGAGTGGAGGATCAAGAAGGGAGAGAACCATTTGTAATGTGGTTGAGAGAAATAAAGAGAGAGAGAAAAAAAAAGAGAAGACAGAGAAAAGGAAGAATAAGGTATTATTCTAAAGAAACTGGAATGCTATGAAGACATTTGCCAACTCTAGCAGCCTCCAAGATAGAAGAAGGAAAAATATGGCTATAAATTGGACAGAGAAAGATGGCGCCAACCCTAACCTGTTTACCATAAGATGATTGATATTTCAAGAAGATCACATAAAAATGACTTGGGCTTTATTAATAACCAGCTTCCCAAGCACCTTGATGCACACGTATTTAATAATTAAAATATAATTAATGCATGTATGAATTTATATATAATACACTATAATATACATTGGCCCCGATTAATTGACTATACTAGGTGAGATTTGGTGACTAAGGAACCTAATCTCACCTGGTCTTGTTTGCTACCATCAATGAAAAAGTGGGGCCGACCCGTACTGTAGTAGTTACTAGATTCTATTGCTTATGCATTCCACAACACATGTATTATTGCATTTCACTTTTCTCTTCCTAACTTCTAACTACTTTATGTCTCCTTCTCCATTTAAAAGCCTTATTTCATTTTGACTATAACAATCCAAAAATTTTCCTAATTAAATCTTTAAACCCTCAATTTTAATTGGCAAATGTAATATAACATTTTGTAAAAAACTTTTAATCGATAGACATTTTTTAGCTATTTTGAGATTTTACTATAACCAAAAATATTTTATCACTTTCAAAAAATTTATTTTATACTAAAAAATTTCTATATACATTATTTTGGCCTAAAAAAAAATTTTTAGCCAAAACTTTGGCCTAATTTTTGAGTCCAAAATTTGTCGAGTCCACAATTTGTCAAGCTCAATCCAAATTTTATTTACAGGGAGGGAGGGGGGCTAAAGGCCAGCCACTTGCACCATCGATAGGGGACAAATATGTAGTTTTGCTATTATCCAAAGACTTGGCAACCAAGTCTTTACATGAAGGGAAAAATTACAAGACACCCATCTTATACTTGTTTTCTCCCTTATCTTCTTCTATCATCTTCCTTTTCTCCTTTTTCTTCTTTTTCTTCAAAATTTCTTCATCCTTTTATAACACATCTTGAAGAAAATTTCTAAGGCTCTTGAAGTATTCGGAAAAAAGGGAAAAGATTTGGGTACATATAAACATATTTTTTCTCTCGGGTAGCCTCAGTCCCCTGCACAACCCTCAAATTCCAAAGCTTCAAAACCTATTTTTTCTTTTTCAAATCAGTTTATATAATATACCATTGAAAACTTTATCGAGTGTAGATAATTTTAGGAGCAAGAATCACCCAAACTATAGAGTAAAGTATCCAAAAAAGTTGAAGGAAAGCAACTTGCACAACTACCAAAAACAGGGGCATTAGCGGGGAAAGATTTAGGGTAAATTTTGATAAGATTTAGTTTAAGTTTTAATAAAACTATGGTATGATATTTAATGATTCTTGGAATTATAGGTGACCCAAGTCTTCGAATTTTGGATCCACCATCTTGACAAGCTTGAAGAAATTAGACTTAAAATCCTAAGGTAAGGGAGGTGGCTCACTCTTGAATTTATGAGTTTCACCTTAAGCATTGAAACCATATTCTATTGTTGAATTATGCTCTTGTGATGCAAATTTATGAGTTTGATTGCGTCCGTGCCCATTTCCAAGTCAGAAACATTTTTAAGTATTTTTGAATCCCTTTTTATGATTTTGACTCTATTTTGTCTCATTAAGTACATGTATCACTCTTTTGAAATGTTTTCAAATATTATTCGGAGTTTTTGCTCTTCAAAAATATTTTCAAAATATTATTCATGATTTTCACTCTGTTGAAATATTTTTAAAGTATCAGTTATGTTTCTATTTCCTTTGAAAGGTTTCCAAAATATTTTATAGATTTCACTCCTCTAAAATGTTTTTAGAATATTGTTGAGAGATTGTATTCCTTTAAAACATTTTTTAAAATATTGTTCATGATTTTTCACAACTCTAAAACGTTTTCAAAATATTGATTATAGTTTTCATTCTTTTAAAATGATTTCAAAAATATGATTTGATATATCTTTATCCTTTGAAAGGTTTTTAAAACATCGATTGATATATTCAGGGTGCACACTTTTGAAATATCTTCAAAATAGCATTTTAAATGACCACAGAACTTTTTTTTAAAATATCATCTGACATGTCCATACATCATTTTTTTTTTAAATATTGAGCTCGAAATATCATTTGATATGTCCTAAATTCAAATTGAATCGTATGATTGCGTCTGATACTCGCTGAAAGTTCATATTGATTAAATTGGACCACTTGTAATTGATTGATGTTTATTATATACTATCCTACGGATGGGATTGATAATATTCAAACATCGTTTGAACTTTGCTTATTTAATTTGGATGATTATCATTGCTCTCGAAACATTTTGTATGTCAGTTTGATTGACAACGTCCAAACTTTATTTGAAGCTTTGGTTATTTAATTCGGATGATTGTTATTACTCTCGTAACCCATATGTTTGTTTGTATGTTAGGCTCGGGCAAACCACCGGAGAGATAGCTGGGCGGCATTAGACCGATGATTTTCTCCTGCAGGGTTTTCCCATTTATTAGATAGTTCCACGATTGCCTGGAAGTAAGTATTTCACAGGATTGTTCCTAAGGCACGCGGTCGACCGTGCCGAATTTTATTGATTATCTCGGTTGCCCCCCTTTGAGTGGCCCCTTAAGGGTGAGGACTTGTGGTGGAATAAGGTGTTATATTGGCATGTTGACATAATGTTTATTATGGGAGTGATAAGGATGATAGATCCATCAAATATTAGTTCAGCTTATGCTATTTGATTTTGCGTTTGATTGTGAACTTTGCATGAGTTATTGATTCTGTTTGGTTATTGGAACTATCGCAATTGTATAGCATATTTTAACTTGTTTATGAACTTCATTGGCCCTCTATATGATTTGTTGATTCGGCCTATGTGATAATCGGTTCTTGAGCTTATTATTTATTTTGGTTATCAATAATTGAATTTGCTGAACCAGTTATGCTATTTGTTCTTGACCGTAGATCATTTATGAGCCTGTCAATTGACTTAATTATTATCGATTAAAATTCTGAATTGAAAATAAAATTCAATGTTTGATTGTTAATTAATCTCGAGCTCATGCCGATTCAGCTAATACTTATTGAAATTCTAAATCGGACTTGTTGTCCATCTATTGATTATTGAGAGCTTTTGGATTCATTATCATTACAACCATTGGTTCCGTTGATTCTTTGCCATTGGTATTGGACTCCTTGCTTGAGTTATCAATTTTGATTGGTTATTATTTGAATTTGTCCTTATCTATCGAATTTCTAAATTCGTTATATTATTCATCTCTCATTTATGGGACCTTCCCGAACTCAATACTTGATGTGTACCCGATTGTTAGACTATTCAAACTTACTAATTGATTTATCTCTCAATTATTGGGCTTCTGAAATTTTCTTTGTTATCAACTCTTGACCCCTATGTCCTTTCTCTTTACCATTCTATTCCCAGCCATAACTCCTTACTAAGTCATTTGGAGTTATTTTATAAATTTTAACATGTGTAGGTGAATAATTTCTAGAATTTTGCTTGACTTTGAGACTTTTGTTTCCCTTGGATGAACTTTTGTCTATGTGTAATGGATATAGCTTTGTAATCAGGGGCGGAGAAGATCGTTTGAAATTATAAAGAAACATTGTGAGTACATGCGGTTATTGATGTTCTGTACTCTATAGTTTAAATTAGAAACTCTCTGAGTTTTTGAAACAACTAGAAAAGAAATTGGAATTGTAATAGTTAGTAGTATCCTTATGTATCCCTGAACTTAAGGTGTATTAGGATATTATTATTGTAAAGTTCGATACCCTAGGAGATATTGGAATTTTAAGGCTTGTAATGAGAATATATTTGATGATGGAATGAAATAAAATTTCTGCCGCATCATCACTTGAGAAAATTTTTTTTAGACTCCCTCCCCATAGGTAGCGATTCCGATTTAAGGACGGATGTTCTAGATTTGGGCCGTTACATTGGCCATTTCATTCTACTACTCTTCTAGTAGTAGCAGCATGTTAGCTAAGTTTACTTCATTCTTTTTATCTTTTTAGTTTTTATATGAACACCAAAATATTAGTGCAACAAGGAAAAGTCTTCTCTTGTTTGGAAAATATAATGGTGGTAATGTTGTGTGGTCTGGACTATTGTTAATGCTAGAAAATTTAATGGTTACAATTGTGGAGTAAACCTACTTTTTAACACTATAGACCTTTTTTTTGTGAAAAAGAATGACATAAAATGTGTTGGAGCATATAAATATCTAGTTCATTCTCAAAATATTTTGCCATTGCTTAGGCTTTTGAACCAAAAAACTGCCATATATATATATATACACATTAAAGAAAAATGGTATATAAGTAAATAAGGGTTGAATTTGTAATTTTCTTAGGCAATTTAACCTAATCGACAATATCAAATAGAGCAAAAGAGATTACAAAATATTGAATATTCTCTATCCATCCAACCTATCAAACGGATGATGAGGATTGATAATTTCACGTAAACTTGACTATGATCACAATAAGCTAAATAGGTGAGACTATCCAGCCAACCTATCAAACATGACCATTATATATTAGCGAGCTATGACTTATAGTGAGTGTGGGTAGTTATTTATTTAAATATATAATTAAAGCATTTCAAGAACATCGCATGAAAACATACCAAAAGAGGATTGATACTGTAATATAGTGTATATACTAGAAAGGTGGATGTGTGTTGCACGTGGCTTTCTTATATTTCATTTGTAAATACATATTTATTTTATTTATTTCGTGCATAACTTACAAAATCTCCAAAAGAAAGAAAAATGAAGGTAAATTTTAACTAATAGATCTTTCTTATGGTGGATAAATTTTTAACAGGTTCTTGTGACGATAATTAAGATGTGACAATAGTCATAATATTGTTATAAGAATGGACTATTTTACTATTAAAATGAAATACAACTTTATTTAGTAATGACTCCATTACTTTTCTATTCCTATTTTGATTATCTGTGCTTTCTTCTTTTTGTTATTCTATTTTAATTCTTCAAGTGCTTGTTCATAGGCACAAAAACCTTAGAAGTTTATGCTTGATTGCTTATTCATTTTGGTTTGTTGTTGTTGGTTTTTAATTTTCTTATTTTTTAACTAGTAGTATGTTTCTTATTGTTTGAATATATTCACTTTCAATTTACTCTTTCCTCACAGTTTATAATTTTATTGCTACAGTGCAACCTTCAATTGTTATTGGGTGTTGAGATATTATTAATTTAGTATAATGAGGAAATGAAAAGCACTGATACTTGTAAGCTTAGTTTTTTGTGATATTTTGAATTACTTCTCCTATGAAAATGAATATGTTAGTAATTTATAAACATTTTTTGATAAAATTCAAAATCGATTTGATGGTAGATGTAATTTAAATTTATTTATAATATATTACATGCTTTGTGTGCGCGTCTATTGGTGAAGATGAATAATATTTTTCTTATTCTATTATTTGAGAGAATTATTTATTGGAGACCCAATGAAGATAGTTGTTGCCTCCTCAGATATTTGGTGGTTGCACTCTCTCTCCTTCTTGTGTGACATTTAAAATCAAGGGATAATTACCTCAACACCCCCTGAGGTTTGGTATAATTACCATTACACCCCCTGAGGTTTGGATGGTTATCATTACACCCCCTGAAAATCTTGAACATTACAAGTAGACCCCCTAGACAAGGGGGTGTAATTGTAATATATGCATAAGTCAAGAAGGTGTAGTTGTAATACACGCATATGTTCAGGGGGTGTAATTGTAACTATGCATTAGCTAAACTGTACAGTAGGGGGTGTAATGGTAATTAACCAAACCTTAGGGGTTGTAATGGTAATTGTACCAAACCTCAGGGGGTGTAGAGGTAATTATCCCTAAAATCAATTCATACTTGAAGATAAGCTAACATTTATTCGCATGTGTATTTAATTTGTTAATGGTTTTTTACATGTTTAATAATTAAGTTGGTATTCTCTTTGTGTCATCATCTTTTGAGCTATGGAATTGGACACCATTTGATCGTGTAATCTTCTAAAAATTTTGCATATAGATTGTCTCCACAATTTCTATAAGTTTCCTAATAATTGCTTCTAAAAGTGCTTAATTATCTGGCATCTTTCACTTTATTTTCAACCTCATTTTAATTCAAATAAAGTATAACTGAAATCCCCTGGATCAGTTTTATTTGGAATTAATCCACAAAGATCATCATATGGATGCCTTTTGCTCGAAATGCACAAACTCCATGGCTTGCAAAAGCTAGCTCCTTGGCTAATTCCACACCAAATGAGGTAAAAGAGAATATGCAGTTTCAGTTGGATTTTTTCTCGAAAGTTCATTATCTCTTATAAGTGAGAAGTATATAGTTCATACAATTCATCCGACATATGACCTAACACAAGTCTAATATTTATCTTACCACGACAAAATGTTTGTGGCTCATATTCAAATTGTAGAACACGACAATGGATGCAATTAGGTACCTTTTCCATTTCATATTGAATTGTTGTAATTGTCACGGAACATATTGGATTTGTGCTAGATTACATGTTAAAAGGATGCTTAAAGGTTTTTTGAATTAGTGCCAATTATTGGAATTCATAGATGTTTGTAGTGTGCTGTGGAGCATTTATAAAGTCGTTCCACATTGAAAGAATTACAACATTGGAGTATAAAGTCATCCCACATTGGAAGAATTAAAACATTGGAGTATGCAAGTTATCCCATGTAGGAATTTAAACAAAGTTAGGTGGGCTTGTGGGAATATAAAACTCCTGTCCCACATTGGAAGTTCGATAAAAGTTCTCTGTACGTCCTTCCCTCTACTCTTTTACCTAGTTATTGGACTATTAATTCCGGCAACTAAGTATTGTTCAAGAAGACACTTAAGTACAGTGCAACACCAAGTGTCTGTCTCATTTTATCCTGGAAGAAGGTTTATTATACCTATGCATCAATAGAGGGACAACATTTCCTTCAAGGCAAACAATCTGCATTTTGGCATTCGGTTATGGGATAGTTCTGTTACAATACAAAACTGTTAAACAAGTGTTATTATTTTATTTACCAATTCAGTTTGTTTTGTTAATTTTTCCAACTTGTGCTGTTGCATTCTTTTGGTTTCTTAAAAATAAACTGAATTAGATTATGTTATCATTTTCTTGCCTTGAATTTTGATTAATATATATCTTATTCTTTTAGAACACTACCTCGTTTAAATTGATTATCTGTGCTTAATTGATAATTTGTCCTATCCTTATTCCCAACAGTCTTGAAGAAAATATTTTGTGTTTTAAAATGTGATTATATAGTCGAAATAGTATCTAGTTTTGCAAATGGTAATGGTACTATCTCTATGTTGTTGGCCAAAGTCAATCATTCCAGCTTACCGCAAAAGTTTTCAGGTCAATTTTTCAAATGCTGGCAAGAGCGAATGAAAATTTGGCTTATGATGAAAGGTCTTCTTTTGATGATTCTGGTGACTAAGCCTCAACCAACGAATATCGATCCTAAAATGGCTAAAATTGCGGCATGTCGGAATGAGACCAAATTGGTCATGGAGTCATTCTATTCGCCTTATCAAATGCACTCTTCCATGTATATTATTTTGATTCCTATATGACAAAGTCACAGTGGGATGAGTTGGACAGGAAATATAATATTGGAGAGCAAGTGCTTGAGAAGTATTTTGTTTCCAAGTTCTTAAGGATCAGATTGTTGAAGGAAGATCTATAACTGAACAGACACATGAGCTAATCAACTTAGAGCATTTTCTTTTTTATGCTGGGATTAGATTTCTTGAAAAGTTTCTGGTCATGTTCATTGTGGTTAAGTTTCCCAAATCTTGAAATTTTTTTGAAATGACACTCAAGCATAAAAAAGGAAGGGTAACTTTAGACGATCTTATGGTTGCCATAAGTATCGAAAAAGAACATCAAAATCAAACTCATGGTGTTCTGATTAAATACCAAACAAATGTGAATATGATAATGGGAAAAAAGAAAAACACTAAGACGAACCATGTAAATCCTGACTTTTAAGCCATTAATAAAGGTAAGGCCAAGGTTAATAAGAAACCGAAAGCAAACAGGCCATGTTGGAATTGTGGACAGATGAGTCACTGGGCTAACCAGTGTCTCTCCAAGAAAGCCAAGAACAAACCTGGGTCTGTTGAAATGGCTATGGTCAACATGATTGTGGGAGAACCTAGCAATGCTAGTGCTCTAGACACAACTGTTGATGGGTATATTACAATCAAACCTGAAATCCTAACTGTATATGAACCATTTGATTAGTTAGTAGACACTGAAGCAAATTTGCACATTTATGCTGATAAGTTGCTTTTTGTGTTTTACCATCCGATCAATAGAAAATCCATGATGATGGGGAACTCTAGTGCTACCAAAGTGCTCAGGATAAGACGCGTGGACCTGAAGTTTCCTTTATGGTGCATGCTATCTCTACAAAGGTGCATTACATCTCAACAATCGGAGAAATATAGTTAGCTGTTCAATGTTAGTTAGAAAAGGTTATGAGCTTTCATTTAAATTCAATGGAGTTGTAATTCAACACTATGGTTTATTTATAAGCAAGGGATATTTATCCAATTGCTTGTTTAAAATAAGAGTTGACTATGTTGGGTTCTTCTTTGAGTAATAACATTGAATATTCTAATTCTATTTCTATGAATGTTATTGAATCATCTAATGTATGGCATAGTCGTTTAGGGCATTTGAACTATGGTTTTGTAGAACATATAATGAATTTGAATCTAATCCCTAACATGAGATTGAATGCAATAATAAGTATCAAGTATGTGTTGGAGCTAAACAAGTAAGAAACCCATACCATTCGGTTGAAAGGCATTTTGAAATACTTGACTTAGTTTACACTGACATTTGTAAGTTCAATGGAATCTTAATGAAAAATAATAAAAGATACTTTATCACTTTTATAGATGATTGAAGTAGATATTGTTATGTTTATCTAATGAAACATAAAGATGAAGCATTAGAAAATTTTATTACGTTTAAGGATGACGTGAAACACGAACTAGCAAGAAATTAAAATGATTAAAGTTAGATAAAGGTACAGAGTATGAGCCTAACCCCTCCGATGAATATTGCCAAAATTTTGGAATAGATCATGAAGAGGCTCCTCCCATTCTCCCTCGTCTAATGGAATAGTTGAACGAAAAAATAGAACGCTTAAAGATATGATCAATAGTTTACTTTTGAATTTTGGATTGCCTAAGTATATGAGAGGATGAGGCTTTGAATACGGTTTGCCATATTCTGAATAGAGTCCTTCTAAAGCACAAAGAATGTACTCCGTTTGAATTCTAGGAAGGCAAAAAACCAAGCCTAAAATATTTCTGTGTACGGGACTATCTTGCTTGCAAAAGTACTAGTCCCAAAACACAAGAGAAAAAAGTTGGGTTACAAAACTATTGATGCGGTCTTTTTAGGCTATGTGAAAATGAGCTATGCGTTTAGATTTCTTGTAACAAAATCAAAAATCCCTGGCATAGATGTTACAATAGTGGAATTCCGTGATGCTATGTTTTTTGAGGACGTGTTTCCCATGAAAATAGGAGTACATCAAGACATTACTTTATATTCAGCCTTAATATCCTCATCAATTCCCAAATAGGCAGTTATTAAAAGTGAAATGGACTCCATTATCTCTAACAGAAGATGGGAACTAGTTGATCTCCCTATAGAGTGTACTACAATTGGATGCACATGGATCTTTAAAAAGAAACGTAAGTCTAATGGAACCATAGATAAGTTTAAGGCTAGATTGGTTGCCAAAGGTTTTGAGTAGAAAGAAGGAATAGATTTCTTTGATCCCTACTCCCTTGTAGCTTGTTTAACTACAATCCAGGTGCTTATAGCACTAGCCTTTGTATATGATTTCCCGATTCATCAAATGGACGTGAAAACAGTCTTTCTTTATAGTGATCTGGAGGGGGAAATCTAGATAGATCATCTTGAGGGATTTGCAGTTCTTGGAAACAAGCAGAAAGTTTGTAAGCTTGTTAAATTGTTTTATAGATTGAAACAAGCACCTAAGCAATGGCGTGAAAATTTTGACAAAACCATGATATCATTTGGCTTCAGTGTTAATGATAATAAGTGTATCTATTGCAAGGTTAAGGGTGATAATCGTATCTTGCTATGCTTATATGTAGATGATATTCTGTTAATAGGGTCAAATATTGAGATAATAAATGAGACAAAATTGTTCTTGAAAGGTAAGTTTGAAATGAAGGATATGGGTAAAGCTAATGTGATTCTTAGACTCAAGTTGATTCGATTAACTGGGGGTATAGCTAATTCTCAATTTCACTATGTTGAGAAAATAATTGAGAAATTTGAGTATAAAAAATGTAGAATAGCTAATACTCCATATGATCCTTCCATTGCACTTTTCAAAAAACGAGAGTGGAATTCATGTGTCTCAGTTGAGATATTCTCAAATTATTAGAAGCTTGTAATATCTTGCAAATGGCTTGAGACCAGATATTTCATTTGCTATCTCAAAGCTAGCGAGGTATACAAGTTGTCCCAATGGAACCCATTAGGAGGCTTTGGATGTGGCATTTCATTATCTTAAGGGCACAAATCTCTTGCTTTGCATGATGGTAGATTCCTTACAATCTTTGAGGGATATAGTGATGCAAGCTGGATAGTCAAAAACTTCTGCAGTAATAAGTGTACCAAGTATGTATTTACCTTAGGTAGGGGCCCAGTCTCTTGGAAATCTATAATATAGACTTCGTTAACTCGGTCTACTTTTGAGATAGAGTTATGTGCTTTAGATACAATTGGGACCAAGGCTAAGTGGCTGTATGGGTTAATGGTTCAATTGCCCATGGTAAGCAAGCCTTTTCTGGCGATTGCTATGCATTGTGATAGCCAAACCACAATTGCAAAGATTAAAAGTCCAAAGTTTAACCAAATGGCTAAGAGACATATCCAAATTAGATTGAGGTCTATATGGGAGCTTATGTCAGATAAAGTGATGGCCATTAATTTTGTTAGCTCCAAAGATAATGTAGCCAATCCTTTAACTAAGGGACTTGAGCTGTTCTCAGTTCATAAATCCAAGTTGGGGATGGGACTGAGAAGCCCATAAATGATACATTTGCAGTGGCAATCCAACCTATCAAGTGGAGATCCCACAAGGAAGGTTCAATGTGGCATAGACAAACTGTTGAGTGTGTCAGGTTGCACCTAATTATCACTGATAGTTTGTATTTGTGTCTGTCCCTTAGTATACCTGGAAGATGCTGATAACTGCAAGTAAATTAAGAGTTCTAACTCTGAATGGGGTCAGGTCAACTTTAATGAGATGCAGGCAATGCATCCCTAAAGATGCCCAACTAAGTGAATGGAGTTATTTGGCTGCAACTAGAAGAAACAGGTTATTTCTCAAAAACATTTATGAACAAGATCAGGACACATGGTCGTAACATGTCAACCTAGAGATCAGTACATAGCTATTGTTACCAAGGGATGCCACTACACCTAAGGGCCAAATCTAAGGCTTTGATCCATTTGTCCATATGGTGGCAGAAGTTGAATAACTTAGGTTGTGGTTCAAACCGAAAAGTATCATAACTAAAAAAAATTCACGAGAATCCTAATAATCCAAATGCTAGGTGGGGGATTGTTGTAATTGCCACGGAATATAATTGGATTTGTGCTAAATTATATGTTGAAAAGATGCTTAAAAGTTCTTGGGATTAGTTACTGGTTGAATACATAGATGCTTGTGGTGTGTTATGGAGCATGTATGAAGTCAACGCACATTGGAAGAATTAAAACATTGGAGTATAATGGAAGAATTAATGTATTGAAGTATACAAGTGATCCCAAATTGGAAGAATTAAAATATTGGAGTATACAAGTTATCCCACATACGAATTTAAACAAGGTTAGATAGGCTTGTGGGAATATAAAATTCCTATCCTACATCAGAAGTTTGATAAAAATTGGAATACCTAGCTTGCCTATAAAAGGCTATCTTTAGTTAGCATAAGACACAACACACAAAGAGCATTTCTGTATCTTCTCTCTACCTCCCTCCCTCTGCTCTTTTACATAATTACTCGATTATTAGTTCTGGCAACTGAGTGTTGTTTGATGAAACACTCAAATACAGCACAGTACCAAGTGTCTATACCGTCTTATTCTGAAAGAAGAGTTGCTACACCTGTGTATCGATAAAGGGACAATGTTTTCTTCAAGACAAACAGTCTACATTCTGCGATTCAGTTTTGGGATAGTTTTGTTACAATACAAAACTGCGAGCTAAATGTTATTATTTTATTTACTAATTTAGTTTGTTTTGTAAATTTTCCCAACTTGTATCGTTGCATGCTTTTGGTTTCTTAAAATAAATTGAATTAGATTATGTTATCATTTTTTTTACCTTGAATTTTGATTATATATATTTCACTGTTTTAGAACACTGCTTCGTTTAAATTGATTATCTATGCTTAATCGATAATTTGTCATATCCTTATTCTCAACATGGATCTTCAAACATATCAGGTCATAAATTGTCAAACCTAGTAAAGATATGGGATCGAGAAAAAACTTAGCATAGAAACAAGTTTGATTATATCTATTACATTTTGCGGAAAAGCTATGAAACATTAACCTTTTGATTGGGGAAGGTATCATTCATGGTCTAGAAGCCACTTATGTGATGAAATTTGACAGATACACTTTACAAAAATCAACTCTTTTCCCCTAAATGTTATACTTAAGGTAAAGGTTATGGCTTCTTGTTATTTATATTTATTCTCCATCATTTTCTTGCACTTCTTAATTTATCCGTGTGTTCCTATCTCTACAGTACTTAGACTAGCGTATTTTCTTTTCATTCTAACTAGCCTTTGTTGTCCTAATGCACATGTGATAATAGTTGCTTTAAAAAAATTGTATACATATATACATATATATATATATGTAAGTATTAATCAGATTTCCTTAAATAGCTCTATCTATTTATGTTTCAAATATACATCAAATTATTTAATACTAAATTAACTATACCTGAAGACAAATTAAAAGCAAAATTCTGTTGATGCATCACCATTTTCAAAACTACTGGAAATCAAAATCTATAAATTTTGGATAACTAAAACCAATGCACATTATAAAAATAAATATGAGATTATACATATTATCTTCAGAATCACATAATCTATAGAAAATGTGAATCTTCCTATTTTATCCTTGATGTCTGGAAAAAAGTTCATTTAGACACCATTGATAAAAAATATATATATACGGAAAATTGAAAATTTAGTCCATTATCTATTGCCTCTTTTGATTTTGGTCCATTATCTTTCGGGGTGCGCAAAATTAGTCCTTCAGCCCGCAAATTTTTGTATATTAGGTCCTTTTTTTTTTACAAAATTGGTCTATTGGGCTGTGAAAATTGAAATTAAGCCCGTAAATTACTAATGTAGCTTCAATTGGGCCTGAATTTCGGGCTTCTCCACCTTTTTGTCCAAGTGAGTTTCCACGTAAGACATCAAATGGAGGTTCTTTTTATTCTTTTCTCCCTCTTCTTATTTTTTCTTCTAGACACGCAACTTCTTTCTTCTATTCTTTCCCTCTTCTTTTTCTTCTTCTTTTTCTTCCATTCTTCTTCCCTTTTCCCTTTTCTTTGAATTTTTCAAAGATGTAATGCTCGGCTTCAACTAACTCAAGATGTTCATGGTTGCAGATGGACTGTTATTGTGGAGATAAATGCTTGATGCGAACTTCTTGAGCTGACCAAAATCTAGGAAGAAGGTTTCTATCATGCTTAATAAAAAATATAAGTTCCATTCTTTTCTTATTTTCATAGTGGGTTTGGGACCTATTTCATGATTTCTTGAATTTTTTTAGAAAAATACTTGTGATTTCTTTGAATGGATTGATTCACCCATATTTGCTAAGTCAAAACACATCATTCCAGGTCTTTTTTGCAGAATAAACATCCTGGAGGGTGAGAATGAGAGGTTGAAGAAGTTGGGTTGGAAGAAGAATTTGAAGATTTCAATGTTATACATTGCGATTTGTTTTCTAGGCTTTTTTGGTTTATTTTGACTTAGTTCTAGGGCTTTCTCTTTATGTAAAATTTGAATTTTTTTTGTGTTTATCTTGTTTATTTTTGGGATGCGATTTTCTCTCCCCCATGGCTCAGTGTTGGGCTTTAACTTTTTTAGGTGAAGGTTTTAATTTTCTGATCTCTTGTCTCTCTCTCTCTCTCTTGCCCCATTTTGTTTGAGATTTCAGAAAGATTTCCTCTTAACTGTGTCTTTTGCCATTTTTTGAATTTTTTGTTTTTATTTTTTCTCATCTTCCCATTTCTTTTCTTCCATTAGTTGTCCTACGTGGCCAATTAAGTGGACAAAAAATAACACGTGGTGAGACAAGCCCGAAATTCAGGCACAATTGAAGCCACATCAGCAATTTATGGGCTCAATTTCAACTTTCACAGCCCAATGGACCAATTTTGCAAAAAAAAAGGACCCAATGCGCAAACATTTGCGGGCTAAAGGACCAATTTTACACACCTCGAAAGATAATGGACCAAAATCGAAAGACGCAATAGATAATGGACCAAATTTGCAATTTTCCCAAAAAGGTTGGGGTAGTTTTCCAAGGACAAAAGCAATTAATCAAAACATGAGGAAATGTTGGAAATATAGTAGATTGCTACCCCATGTAGGGTTGAGGTTAGAATATTACAATATTTAATCAAATCGAATCCAATATGAAACATACTTAATCTAAATTATCTAATAAGCTTTAACCTGAACTCAATTTGAAAGTTTTCATGTCAACTATGTTTACACAAAAATAAAAACAAGTCAACTTACTAACCCTTCAACCCACAACCTATAACCTAACACATTCTAACATATGATCATTTTTCAATTCTTCACTCAAATAACTCATCTAAACAAAATAAAAACATATAATTCTGTATTCAATTGAAAAATTAGAATTCATTAATACGGATAGGGTTTAGTGAGGTTAAGTTGGGTTGGCAAGAGCGCAATGAAATTACATGATTATCAAATAAACCAAAACTCAACTCGACCCCAATAATCTTCATGTTACTTTAAAACTCAAATCTCAAATTGAACTTAAGTCAAACAATTTTTATTCATAGAATAACGAATCCCCCATTTTTTGTAAAAAGAAATACCCAATATAAACTGTAAATAATATATTTAAAACTTTGGATAAAATAATCACACATTTCAAATTTCAACTTGGACTTATAATCGAGACAAAATTAAATAATCATGCTTTCTAGGTAGCTCGCATAATGTTCGTCAAGCTCGATCTAAGTTATTTTGGTTCGAACAGAATCGCAAGAACATAATTATCGTTGATTAACTAGACTCATTTGCATCAATACCTAACAAACTATAAAATTAAAGCTGATGAATGAAACGCTAAAATCATCTTAATGTTCCATCTCAATTTGAAATAAAAGAAATACAGAATTTGTGGGGCACCAAAAGGTGCATGTCCTATAAACACAAAGATATGAACCAATAGCTTTACCCTAGTTGAATCACTCTCCAAGAACATCAACATCTTCCAAATGATCTTTCATTTCGACCGTTGGTAATGCTACTACATTTGGTTGCTAAGTTCAGCTCGAAAAAAAATTTAAATGATGATATTTTTTTCTAACTACAAATAATGATGACATTCATCCCTCCCAAAATTGAAAAAGCCACTTCTACTGGAGAGCAAGAAAGATTGCTATGGTCTAGGAATGCATTGAACTCAACAATTTAAGAGCCATTTCCTCTTGCTCTGCCAGTGTAACAATATCTGTATGCATGCTAGTTTTATCCCCAGCCTTCTCACTGTCATCGCTATCATTGTCGCTATCGAGGTATATCTCAGTCCTTTTATTAACTCTATCGGTAGTTGCTTCTCTGTCTGAACTAGATTGATCGTCTTCACTTACTGCGTCCTCATCCCTGCCTCTTTTCCACTTCATCTTCTGTTTGATATGATTTTCTTTCCTACGTTGGCGGTCCAAGGCTTTATCTTCCTTATCAGCCACTTTTATCTCTTCCCTCAACTCGGCATATCTCTGATTCACTGCAACGTGGGAAGCACAAAAACTTACTTTAAGTCAACGAATCATTACCAACTCAAATTCAAAGATTGAAGCAGATCAACTGTGAAATTGTTGTTCATCTTTCACATGTGTAGTTCCCATGGATGTTTAAAACTATTATTGCATAAGGAGACTGGAGGCTACGACCTCAAAAACCACACTTTCAAATGGACATGGCCAACAATTTAAGAAGCACAAGGTGAAAGGAGGGTATTTAGGCGAGATTATAAGCTCTTAAAGATATCTAAAAACTATAAGATGTGATAAAGTATTTGATAAAGTTTTTTGAAAGGATCTTATTAACTCCTAAAATAAGATACTAGGATCTTATAAGCTCTTTTAGAAAAAGTGAGGAATTTCTAACTTTACTTTAGTAACTTTAACATACACTTTCAACTTTAACCCTGTTTATTACAAAAGTGTCATTACTAACATCCTATAAGATCAATAATCTTATTTTACCCACATCTCAACAATTTATCTTTAAAATAAGATCTAACATTTTATAATATCTAAAACTATGTTATAATATGTAGGAGCTATTAACATGTTTTAAATAAGCTTAGCCATGCATCCTTTTAAGATTGAATAACCAAGCCCTCAAATGCACAGGGTGCCTTTTACCTCTAGCTTAGGAGTTTTAATAGTGGAAAGTGAAATAACTATAAATATGCAAACTCTCCACAATAGCATTTGCAAGACAATTTAACATATCCAAAACATAAAAATCCACCTTTGTCCTTATCCAGAATGACATAATCCGACCCAGTGCTCATGTCGGCTAGTTTAGCCAGAGGTGGTAAATTGTTGCCTTCATCATCAAATACTACCCTGGTACCCACAGGTCTATCACATTGATCTTCAACTTCTTTTTCTTTCAAACCCTCGTGGCAGGCCTACAATAATGATCAGAAATAAAATCCAATCAAAATTACAAAACAAAAATCATCACAAAATAACTGTTACAAAAACTTCAACATTAATATGTGCAACGAACTAATTGCAGGGTAGGATTCAAGATGATAAATGAACCAAACTAATTAAAACCTCAAATTGTAACTATGGCCTAGAAGACTTGGCAGACATGCCTAAATTGTCAGAAAAACAATCTGGATTAGTAATCAAATAACTTTCCATAGCCATTATAAGAACTTCACCCCTTTTATCTTTGAACTTCTTATAGTTTTCCACCATTGAATGATATTCTTGTCGTGCCTTTCAAAATTAAAGTTCTAAGAATAAGTGGTGAATTCGACAGACATGAAAATACATGAGAAATAAATTGTGACATACATGTTATCTCTGATGTTTACTGCATTCTCTTCCACCACATGCTGAACATCTTTTTGGAGAAGAAAATCCTCCTCTAGTTGCTGATTAGCTTTCTCAGGCCTGCCAGTGCCCAAATTTCCACTTAAAAGTTCAGGTGGATCCTCACCATAATTGCTTTCTGGAACCAAGGACAGATCTTCAGACACTCTTTTGCCTTTGACTTTTTGCTTGAGAAAATGGACATTGGGGATCGTGGGAAGACCTAATGATGCAGCAAATTCGTGAATAGGAAGCGTAGTGACTTCAAAAACCTCCTTATCACTGTGTTTGTTGATCGACTTCTTGTAAGTGATAAAGGCTCTCTAAGCCAAATTCTGTAGATTGGGGTATTTGACTAATAATGCTGCCAGCAATCTAGAGACAGATTGCAGTCTTTTTGAATTTGCCTGCAACGAAATGATGAAAATATCCAAAATAACATGAGACTATAATGAAAATAAAGGACAGAATATGGTGACATAAATCCAAGAATATCTCATTATTTTTAAAATGAATCAGTAGCTTTGTAAATGAAAGAGGCCACTGAGAAACTTGTATAAAATTGATTTCAAAGTAAGTGAAAGACCTTGATAATATGGATAGGTATCTTCTTTACCTGTAGTTTGTCGCAAGGAACAAAATGGATCTCCCACCAGAAAGGTAACGAGCAGTTCATCCAACTCTGTGAATGTAAGAAGGACATCTTCTGGGCAATCCACCTGGAAGCGCGAGTGTAATGAAATCAATAGTTCAGAATCTTAATGACAAACTTTTAGTAAGTAAACGTGTACATATGCAAAATTGCTGATCAGACATGAGGATTTGATTTAGAAGACAAAGTTTTAACCAACCTACACAACCCAATCAATAGCCTTATTGAAATCAAGCCCTCTCGATGCAACATCAGTCGAAACAGAATAGAATGCTTCTCACAGAATTGAGCATATATCCTCATACGTACATCATGCTTCATCTTTCCATGGAGACATTTCAATGGAATATCAAGGCGGAGTTTCTTGAATGCTTCAAATACAAATTTTACCTGCGGTGTGGCACAAGTTCTGGATAAACTAAGTTGCCAAATAAGTCAAGATACCCAGAGAGAAAAGGGAAATAGCGCCACAAAAAAATAAAAATAAAATAAAAAATAAAAAATAAAAAATAATTAATAAATAAATAATAGTAGTAGTAGAGTAGCAGTAATAGTAATAATAAAATAATGAAAGGTGAAAAGGCAACTTAACGGAACACAGTGTATAAGTGCAATATATGCTTCACTTGTAAGATTTAATCCCCTAAAAGATAGACTATAGTTATACAAATACAAGAATGCAAAACGAACTTACATCCATAAATATCTCCAGAATCAAGAACAACCACCCAAATTGCACACAAGCCTAGAGTGATGATTTTTCAGGAACAATATCACATGACAAATAACAATGAAATAACAAGAACTTATCACAACCATACAGGACACAACAGCTAATCATATATACGTAGAGTGGGGAAAATTCATGAAACCTCCCAATTACAAGAAAATAAATAACTTTTGATACGCTAGAATTTGTAAGGAGTAAATGAAACTCCACATTCAATTATAGGAAATTTTGACGAGACAACTGAAGCCAAATTGTTGGCTCTCAATAACGAGAGATGCAAACACAACTTTACCTACTTACAACTTGAAAAAAATACCAGAATTCTTGAATTAAGATGTGCCTTTACAAAACTCCATAGCACATCTACTTTTTGGTCGAGAGGAACAATCATAGCTGTCTGCTCCAAATGATTTGGAGTGGTAGTTATAGATTCCTCATGCACGTTGAGATACTCTGGGTCTTTCAGACTGAGTCTAACAAGATCCTGGACCAACTTTGTTTGGGTAGCTGAAAATGGTAAGGTTTGTCTCTCTTTTGGTAATTGAGATATTATTGCATTTAATTCTTTCTTAATTCCAATATCAAGAATATGATCTGCCTTGTCAAGAACTAACACCTGCTCTCGGTCAAGGAAAACCCAAGTCAGTCATGAATCTGCAAGCAGTTTCGCTTTAAAAAATAAATGGAACCACTAAAATTCATGCTTCCAGTCAGTTACGTAGGCTGGATATTGGACTTCATTTAGACAAAATTGATGGTATCTGGTAGTCAGGTTATCATTGCCCTATAACCTCACCAAAATATGAACAATACGATCACAAACATCAAGTTTCCGAAAGGGAACAAATAGAAAGGATGTGACACATTATACAAAAGCGATCCCATGAATGTCAATGATGAGAATCTTGATCCAGTGGCTCAAGCTCAATGACAAACGAGGGAGCAATTTAAAGAAAAATTTCTGAAATCCAAGCACAGGAATAAGGAAAGGAAAAGGGCAAAAAATAGTTGGCACACCAAGCAGCCAATTAGAGGCCAAAATTGACAACAACAGTTAACTGTATAAAATCACAACACTTGTACTAGAAGCAAATACATAATCTAAAAGAACTACTTTAGTCTGACTTACTCCATTTAAACAACATTCATTAGAGAAAAGACCAAATCTGAAGGCAAAAGGAGTCAGAATTATATCAAAAAGAAATCTCCCTGTCAATGAGTCCTATGTGCTTGAACACAAAAGGAAGTCAAGAAGGATAGAAAGTGCGATACTTGAAGTTGCGAACAATTGAAATTTGGAGTCTCATCCATGTGCTGAAGAAGTTGGCCTGGAGTACATACCAAAATGTTTAACTCATTTACACCCTCTTTATTTGTATCAACACCTTTGCGACCACCAATTAGAAGGCCAGCACTAAAGCAATGATGCCTCCTAACAGATTTTAATACTTTGAAAAGCTGGCCGGCTAATTCTCCTGTGGGAGACATGATGATGCACCCAACCCCATCCTCTGGACCCCATTTTTCTCGGTATAACTTCTCTAAAACCTTAAGAACAAGAAGGTAAAACATTCTTGCAATTCATAGTCATGCATTAATAAATGGGCAAAAATAAATTCTAGAAAAAATTCGAATTCAGTAGTGTCAAAGAAAAATCATGCGCACAAATAATTCATACTCTATATTGGCACAATGCCATGGGAAAACAAAAAGAATTTTAACATTTGGTCACTTAGGTCTCAGTAAAATGCTATAATCCACTAAATACTAGGTCCTCATATCTTACAAAGAAATATAGCCTGCTATGGTGGTCGTTGTAGAAGGGCAGGGAAAAATAAGTACAGTAAACTATGTATATTATTCACCAGGATAATAACTACTTTACGAAATATGCTCTTCTTAACCTCATGTTCGCACCGAACATAATCACGACCAAAATTCTTAGTGCTATTGTTACTACAGAAATGAGAAATAGAAGCCTGTGCAGTCCCTTCATATATAAGCCGAATGAGTCAAGTAAGACTTTTAATGGATCTTCCTACCTTTTCAGCATTTCCTACTCGACCACAAAGAACAACTCAAACTTCACAAAAGTTTTACAAGAAAACAAATTTGAGTTTAAGTACATGAATCCATATCCAATCTTTATTTACCTAGCTGCTAACTGGATAATAGCAATCCCGAACAAAAAAGCAATCAAGCAATACACAACAAAATCTGAAGGAAAAACCACAAATAAGGCCAACACTAACCGGTATAACAAAAGCCAAAGTCTTGTCAGACCCAGTTTTAGCAGCTCTGAGAATATCCCACCGTAGAGAGAGTAGAGGAGCGAAGCCCTCTGAATGTTAGTCATTTTTGAATATTTGGAGTCAGCTAACCCATCTTTCGTTTTCTTCAACAGGGGCAACTGGATAAACTTGTCGGACCCAGCGTAAGGAGAAAATGAACCTTCCAGAAGCGTGCCGATTGGGGACTTTTGCAGTGGAGGAGAAAGTGATAGCGGGTTGGAACCGGAGTCAGGCTTGCCCGAAGCTATCCATGCTTCCAGGAGCTTGATTTCTTTGTCCTCGGAGAAGCAGCTCTGTAACTTGAATTTCTTCGTTTTAGGCTTTCTCATTTTTCAGGTGATGATTTACCGTTCTTGAAATCTTTATCTTGATTGAAGGGTTTAGAGCTTTTGTGGGGAGAGGGCTTGTGATATCTATATGCTTGGCTTTCAAGTTTTAAAGAAGGTTCTGGAATATGGCGGACAACAGTGTGTAAATTGTAATAACATGCGGATTACGGGCAGATGTTATGCATCTCATTTTGACTTCGTCACACTTGCCAATGGTGGCAATTTTTCTTTTTTCCTTTATAAAGGGCACAATATTGATACTTCAAAAGTCGCATGGCAGGGGGAGCATCAGAAGCCAAAACAAGAAGTGTGCCAAGTTATTACTAACCGTCCTAGCTTGAGAGAAGGTAACTTCACTAAAATTTCGCCGCCAAATTCTAAATTTGGATATTTGGATGCTATTATTAATGAATTCGTATCCATATTCCATTATTATTCAGATGCGAATATTTATATTTAAATTTTATTAGATATTAAAAATGGGTATATGCATTTGCACACATTGAATATTACTAAGAAATTTTGCATTAAATCCCCAATGCTTCTTTCAATTTAGGGTCAGTCCACATTTGATTTTTTAAATAATGAATTCCCTACTTTTTACTTATTTTTAGAGATCACCCTCTATTTGATGGATAAAAACCTCATTATCCTTGGGAAAATGTTAAAACAACAAAAAAATGTAATATCCCGTAAAATTCTTCCAACTACATTAACAAATTTTATTTTCATCTAACAATATTGTTTTATAAAATATCTATTTTATAATATTTTCTATAATATTTTTATCACTTTTACAATTTTTACACTCGCCCACAAAATTTATTATATAAAATTCTTAAACCCAATTTTTTTTTATATATTTTTACACCTCAAATTCTTTCACAAATTTTGAATAAAAAATATATTAAATAACCCTTAAAAAACCATAGATGGCAGCCACATTGCATACACTTAACACAAGAATAAGTTTGTAATTTTTTCAAGTTTTATTCATTATGTGTTAGAAAAAAATAGCAGCATTTCATTCATCCATTTTGCATTTTATTTTGCTAAATCTCATTGGTCCATTTTGCACCTCATTTTGACTAAACTTTATTGGTCCATTTTGCACGTCTACCTTATCCTATTTTTGAGCTTTACAAGTCACCATCTTGGTTGGCAAATCGCCTTACATCCATGTCATCTCTTTTACACTTGGAAAAATCCTACACTTTCTACATCATTTTCTCTATTTATCAATTAGCTCCTCAAATTATTTTTCTTTTGCAAATTAATCCCTAAACTAAAACTATAAATAGGTGAAGTTTTCTTCAAATTTTTCATACACAAAAACACACAAACACTGTGCGCGCACACACACCCACACGCAAATATATACTTATCTCTCACTTTTAAACCAATTTAGCCATCAATTTTTCTGAATCTGTTATAAAAATCAAAATTGGAGTTGGTTAAAAGGGAAAAAAAATGGATTATCTTGAAGAATCTGGTTAGAACTCTTGAAGGAAAATTAGGTAAAATTTATGATTATTTCTTATCTATTCATCATTAATTCTTGAATTATACCAATTTATTCCTTGAACTCAATTCCTGTTCCTTGAATTATGATTTCTTCCTTTGATTATTTCTCTATAAAACCTTAGTTTATTTAGGAACCTAGAACTTGAATTTTTCTTTGAGTTTCATTTCCAATTTTTTAAACACTTACACATTTCAAAAGAATAATTCTTTTAAAATTTGAAAAAACATTTACACATTTCAAAAGAATAATTCTTTTAAATTTTGAAAAATTCCAATTTTTTAAACACTTACACATTTCAAAAGAATAATTCTTTTAAATTTTGAAAAATCTTTATATTTTATAAAAATCTCAAAATTTCATATTATGAAAGGAAAATAATCATATTTTGAGAAAAAAAAATAATTTGAATATTGGAGCGCCCAGTCCAGAATTGGTTCTAAGCGTGTCCGTGCCCAAAACGGGGGCGAAAGCGCCCAAACTAGTTGCAAAAACTTCTTGCTTTTGTCTCTTTTACCCCTTTTCATGCTCATATTGTCCATTTTGGTGATCCTAACTATTTATTGATAAATTCATCCCATTGATTATTGGAAATATTGATTCAATTGTTGATTCGAATGTTGGAAAGATTGATTCAATTATTGATTCGAATGTTGATTTGACTGTCAAATTCATCTTGAAACTTGATTGTTATTGTTATTGGGCCCGAAAGCCACCGGTGAGAACGTTGGGCGGTATTAGACTGTCAGTTAGTCTCTTGCAAGGTTTTCCAATTATTGGATAGTTCCACGATTGCTTGGAGGTAGGCTTTCCAAGGGACTAGTTCATGATACGTAGTCGGCCGTGCCTAATGATCCCCTCGATAGCCACTTGAGGGTAAAATTAGAGGGATAAGGGTTATTATTGATAATGATGAAGTTATAAGGATGACAAATCCGCCAAATAACTAGTTTAGTCATAACTCACACTTCTTGATTATGATCTCCATTGATCCAATTGTTATTGTCCTATTCACTGATTTAACTCATTTTTTATTTCTTGTCATTCTAATTTATCCATAAATTTTACTAAGTTCATTCGGAACTTACGTTTTCAAAATATTTTACAGGTGAGAACAATGAAGAAATGTTGTAGTTAGTCTAGCTTATCCCTTTTGTTTTGTTGTAAATTTGAAAAAATGTACTTTGATGAATTGTATCTTTAATAAAAATTATAGTTGTTATCTTTTATTTGTGTAATGATATCATTGTGGTAGCAATCCCTTCTAGGGGCAGAAGCTCTAGATTCAGGGTGCTACAGGGTGGCATCAGAGCCTAGGTTTAGGAATTTGGGATCTTGGGTTATTTCTGAATGCTAATTTAATATGTTTTCTGTGACTAGCTGAGTACTTCCATTGAAAGGAGTTGTTGCAAATGAAAGAACCTAAGCTATATCGAAATAGAAGTAAACATAATCAATCGTATCCGAAGATTCGGCTTAAGTGGTTCCTAGACAAAGGTTGGCGGCACCTGTCCCTATTTATCATTCCTCTACTATCAGATGCATATGTAGTTAAGGGCCACTTAGAGCTAGACATGGAATCCCTAATTCAAATTGAAATGTACAATGATCCATAAGATTTAGATTTGGTTTTTCTTAACATTGAAACAAAAAAAAAAAGCATCCCCTCTTAGCGAGTAGTTCAAAAAAATACTCATTTTTTTTTTTTTTTGTGATGGGTTCTATATTTCATGTGTGTATATATATATACATATAAATTTCCTTTGTATATAGTTCATATGGGATTAGATGTAGAGATTGGTAGAAATGGAACATAAATAGTAACATCATAGTACTTAGATATCTAACTCTCTTTTGAATGATAGGATGAAACTTCTGCTACTAACATCTCGTTATCCTTGTGTTTTTTATGATATTCCCACATATTGGAATGATGAGTCTCTTGAATGATCATAATCTCAAAGTAATATGGCACCTAAGAGAAGCTAGTCACGCAATAATCAACCACAGAGGCGGGGACGCCCTCGACGAGAAGATTCCAATCGATCTAGAACATGTACCATAGGCAAATACGCCAGTTGCTAAACATATGTTTACCATGTGGTACTATGAGATGGAGGATAAGACTCTGACTAGATTTCTTCGATTTAACCTGCCTAGGTTTAAGGGAGAACCAGATGACCAAAAGGCGGAAGCATGGATTCAGGAAATCAAGAAAATATTGCGAGTTCTTAACTAATCGGAATGACAGCAAGTGAAGTATGCTGTCTTTCTTTCAGAGGATGCCGCCTGCTATTGGTGAAGAATAATTGAATGGGAATGGAGTGAAGAAGGAATAGATTGGACGTGAGAGGCATTCAAGGTATAATTGTTACGAGAGAAAGAGAATTCATGAATTTAATTCAAGGGCTATGACTGTAATGGATTATGAAGCAAAATATAATAGGTTAATCCAATATAACCCTTATATCATTACAGATGAAAGAAAAATGACAAGAAAGCTTGTAGAGAGACTAAAGCTAGAGCTCCATCGAGATTTAGTTTCATGCAATCTTCCAAACTATAACCATGCATGCAAAAGCTATGGAAATTAAAAATGAATTATGGAAACTTCAAAAGTTAAACGAGAAGTGGAGGAAAGAAAAAAGAACTGAGCAAGTGGAATCTGACAAAGGAAAGAAAATTTTCCAAGAAAAGTTAATGATGTTTGCTTCGGGAAATTCCAATTCCTCAAATATAAATAAGGGCAAAGCCCCATGCATTGCACTAGCAACTATGACGAGAAGGTGCAATTACTGTGGATGTCTTTCTCATATAGAAGATCAATGTTGGGTTAAGCAAAGGAAATGATTAAATCGTGGAAGCTCCCAACACACATAGGAAAATTGTCCCAAGAATTGCAACTTTAATGCAAATTCATAAATTCCAAAGCAATCGCAATAGCAACCGAACTGGCTAAAAGACCTTCGGCACAGGACAGAGCTTACGCCCTCCAAGTGAACCAAGAGTTGTGCTCCTTTTTTAATCAACCTTTTGATCTATTCAAAGCTTGATAGATCCACTCCAAAACTTAATTGATCTTCACCAAGCTTCAAACTCTTGAATCAAATCTTCAATTTGCTCCTCAACACCTCTATGGGCCGAAACTCTTCTTCCAAAGATGTCAAGGCGGTGAGCTTTTCCTTTGGATCTTTAACTTTTGATTCTCCAAACAAATGTGAATTTACACTTCTAATATTAATCCACTCTTCCTTTTTGAATTACCACTTAGATTTTGGTTAGAGAAATATCTAATCATGAACTTGATGGAAAGAGGGAGAGGAGGAAGAAAATAGATAAGAAGGAGAAATTTTGATCTAAAATTGAAGCTAAAATTAGATGCAAAGTGGCGAAAATAAGGTGGTGTTTAAATTGTGAAGGTGGGGCACTATTTACATCCCATTTCGCATGCTAATGCGACAAGATATTTTAAAAGAAAAAATCTAAATTCTTTTTTTCAAATATCATTGACCCACTTGGTATCCAAGTTGGATATATCCATGTGGCATTTTAATTAATATTTAATTAAAGTGCCAGATGGCCTCCAACTAGTTAGTAAGCAATTTAAAAATTTCCTCCTATTTAATTCTTCTTCTGGGACTACTTAGATTCAACTATTAAAATTAACTGAATTAAATTAACAATTAATTTAATTAAAATAATTTAACTCTTCAAATTAGTCTACACCAGAAGACCCACTTTAACTTAGGTTAAATATTTTAACTTTTAGTCAAAATTCCTCTTTCTTTGCCTGAATCTAATTTAAGTGATTTTCTCTAATCCAATTAGAGAATTTCTATTAAATTCATCTCATGGCTTCATCAAGGAATACGTGTGACCCATTACGTTCATCAATTAATTAGACATGGGTTCGTAACTTTAACTATTTATAATTGATTAAATACTTTAATTAATTACTCATAAAATTAATCTCTATTAATTCATGAGTATCCAATTTTCATAGTCGATATCTAACTACAGGCCTATAGAGCCCAATCTATTGATAACTTAATTGTGGTGTAAACTTTACCTACTTATGCATACTGTACAAATACGATCCTTTTATTTTCTATCTCCCGATTATGGCCTGGGGTTAATATATTTTCGGCACCTCTATTACTCCAATAACTATGCCTCTATTCTTAATGACCGATTCGTTTGTGAACTCAACTTTGAAAACTCATTTCCAAATCGACACACCACCTTGCGCAAGGATTTTCTTGAATAGAGTCATCATAGAAAATATGGGAGATCTATTTATTCATCAATACGAGAAAAATATCTTTTCTTAGAACTCACAAACCTCTATGCGTAGATAGTTTATTCCTAACGTGTATCTCATGCGACCTGCTCAAAAATAGTCAAGACACACATCAATAAACAAGGACCCACCATAAGGTTACCATAGTCCCTCAAGTCTAAGGACTAATAATATGAACTATCGTATAGAGAATATTCCATCACCAAGTGCCACTACCGCTATATCATGGATTTCTCTATGTTGAGTCTTTAGTGAACTTGTTCTCCAACAAACACCCACTAACATGCACAGGTATCAACTACACTAATTGTCCATGAAATGAGACAATAGTTCAATCCCTTGAATTATGCATCGTTAGTAAAGGCTATCTGAATCTAAAATATCCTCGTGTCAAAAATTCTATGACTTGAAAAATTTAAGATCAAGACTTTCATGGACTGATTTCATGATTACCATCATATGCGTGACCTAGCCTCATAGTCTTATGTGATCTAGAGGATTTCTTCCATATTTATTGTTGATGGGACAATATTCGAAAATATGAAGAAGATAGCCATATCATTCATATTGAAAAAATAAGATAGTTTGTACATGAGCAGTTTTTCAAGCTAAAAACCTATTGGCTATAGGGCACTACTCTAACAATCTATCACTTGCTCTAAAGCCAATTACTCATTGTCTTTAGGCCCATCTTCTCAAGATGTCTCTCGAAAACCTTCTGTTAGTTAGTACATCTGTTGTATTCCCTTCCAAGGCAACTCATTCCACTCTAAGGTCACCTCTATCAATGATCTCTCGGATCAAGTGATAACGCCTCATGATGTACTTGGATCATTGATGAAATCTCGACTCATTCGCTTGTACGATGGCTCCATTGTTATCATAGAAGGTAACAATCCGCTCAGCTATGCTAGGAACTACATCCAACTCTTGGATTAAGTTTGTCATCCAAACACCCTCCTTTATAGCATTCGATGCTGCTATATATTCTACCTCAGTGGTGGAGTCGGGCGTGGTTTCTTCCTTGGAACTTTTCCAATTAACTATGCCATCATTAAGGCAAAATATAAATTCAGAAATGGATTTATTGTCATTTATATTGGATCAAAAATTAGAATCCGTAAACCTTTCAAGTTTTAATTCTCCACCATCGTAAACAAGAAACAAGTCCTTAGTTCTTCTCAAGTACTTAATAATTGTATTTATAGTGCTCCAGTGACTCTCACCGGGATTGGATTGAAATCAACTCATAACGCTTAGAGCATATGCCACATCCGGTCTCATACATAACATCGCATACATAATGTTTCCAATAGCGGACGCATAAGGTATTTTAGACATTTTGCGTCTCTCTTCTTCCATCTTTGGGACCATAAACTTTGATAAATGTAATCCATATCTCATAGGTAGAAATCCTTTCTTGGATTCCTGCATACTAAATCTCTTTAGTATTTTGTCTATGTACGGTGTTTAGGAGAGGCCTAACATCCTTTTTGATCTATCTCTAGATCCGTATTCCTAATACAAGTGATGTTTCTCTCAAATCTTTCATGGAGAGTTGCATAGATAACCATGCTTCTGTACACTCTTAACATTTCTTTCTCATTCTCAATGAGTAGAATATCATTGACATAAAGCACAAAAAATTGAATGGAACTCCCACTAACTTTCATGTACACACACAATTTATACATATTTTGATGAAACCAAACTCTTTGACTACCTCATCAAAATATATGTTCCAACTTTGGGGTGCTTACTTAAGTCCATAAATGGACCTCTGGAGTTTGCAAACCATTCTCTCACTCATACTGGATATAAAGCCTTCCGGTTGCTTCATATAAATTTCCTTGCCAATGTTTCCATTGAGAAAGACGGTCTTTACATCCATTTGTCATATTTCATAGTTATAATAAGTGGCTATGGCAAGCATAATCCTAATGAATTTCGTCATAGCTACAAGCAAAAAGGTTTCTTCAAAGTCCACGCTTGGCCTTTGAGTATATCCTTTTACCACTAATCTTACCTTATAGGTTATCGCCTCTCCATTTGCTCCAAACTTTTGCTTATAGATACATTTGCAATCAAGGGGTACTATACCCCCGATAGATCTACTAAGATCCATACCTTGTTAGAGCACATAAAGTTTATTTCGAATTTCATGGCTTCAAGCCAATGATCGGAGTCTATATCCAACATAGTTTCCTCATAGGTCTTGGGATCAAGAAATGTTTGGCCCGTCTCATGAAGAAATTTGAACCTTTTAGGTTGCTTTTTGACACATTTCTACCTTCTAAGAAGTTGTGTAACAATAGGCATTTCTTACTTATTTGTTTCTACTACCTATGGGATTGGTTGATCATCACGAACTTCATCAAGTTCCATAGCAATGCCTTTTCTATCTAATAGAAATTCCTTTTCCAAAAAGGTGGTATTTTTTTAAACAAACACTTTTTGTTCTAAGTGATCATAAAAGTAATATCCCATAAACTCTCTTGGTATCTTACAGACTTGCACAGGGTGAATTGACTATCCATCCAACTTATCTCCATCTAAAAGCTTTATGTAAGCGAGAGAACCCTAAACCCTCAGATAGTAATATGAGGGTGCTTTACCATACCGCATCTCATGTGGGGCTTTAGGCACCTACTTCAAAAGAACTATATTTAGTAGCTTCGCCGTCATTTTTATAGCATAACCCCAAAAGGAAATAGGAATATCAGTAAAGCTCATCATGAAATGTACCGTGTCCAACAAAGTAGGATTTCTCCGTTTAGTTATCCCATTAACCTGACGTGTGCGGGAAGAGTCCATTGTGAGAGAATCTCATTCTCTTTTAGATAATCTAGGAATTTGGTGCTCCAGTATTCATCTCCTCGATCGGATCGAAGAGTTTTGATACTAAGCCTGAGTTATTTTTTCACCTCACTCATATACTCCTTGAATTTCTGGTGTTCCATGAGATACAAGTAAACGAACTGGGAAAAGTCATTTGTAAAGGTTATGAAGAAGGAGAAGCCTCCCATTGCACCAACTCTTAGTGGCCCACACAAGTTCGTATGGATCAAATCTAAAAAACATGAGGATCTCTCTAAATGTCCAACAAATGGAGCTTGGGTCATTTTTCCCTTCAAACAAGACTCGTAAGTCGGTAAATCCTCTAGATTACTTACTTTTAGTAAACTAGAGGCGACCATCTTGCTTATCTTATTTTTGAAAATGTGTCCAAGTCTAGCATGCTAAAGATAGACATTTTTTCAATTATCTAATTTTCATTTGTTACTTTGAACTTGCATTATCATTAGACGTTCTTCCAAATAATACAATCCATCATTTAAAAAATCTTGTACACATAGAGAACTATTCTTATATGCACTTAGTTTTCCATTGCAACCTTCACGATCTAAAATGGAAATTGAAATTATGTTCTTTATTATACTTGGAATGTAGTACAAGGGTCAAATACGATTTTACTAGAACGAAAAACAAGCATAATAACACCTACGCTATGAGCAGCAACCCTTGCCCCATTACCTAAGCGAAAGATCATATCTCCATCCTCATGCCTCTTTTTTCTATCTATCCCCTGTAACATATGTAAAGATGTGAATCACATCCAGTATCAAATACCCATGAAGAAGAATCCATTGATAAATGGATTTCAACAACAAACATACCTTTTTTTAAGCATGCAAGATAAACCTTGCAATTCCTTTTCCAATGGCCCAGTTTGTCACAGTAGAAACATTTAGCATTGAGATCAATACTTTTCTTTTTTTCTTAATTCCTCCCTTTGCCGTCATTGGTTGCTTCCATTTTGAAGAAAAACTCTTCTTCTTCTTTCCTATCTTAGCACCCTTTTGGGCCTTAGAAGTGAAAGCAAGCATGATCGGCTTATCTTTCTTGATGATGGACTCCGCAGTGACCAATATGTTCACCAACTTGTTAATCGTTACTTCATTCTTACTCATATTGAGGTTCATAATGAAGTGGTCAAATGATTTAGGGAAAGATTGAATGATCAAATTGACATAAAGGTCATTGTCCATGACGACGCTCAAGTTGCTAAACTTTTCAATAAGCCTATTCATCTTGAGATTTGTTCATTGGACACTCGTCCCCCTTCCCATTCTCATGTGAAACAACTCCTTAAAGGCCACAAAGAGCTTATATTATTTTTGCATACCATACAACTGTTGTAAGTGTGTATAAATTTTGGCAGCGTGCTTCATGTTTTCATATTATTTTTGGAGCTAATTGGACATGGATGCCAATATAAGACACCGGGCTTGAAAATCATCTTCAATCCACTTTGTGATCGTATCGCATGTGTCTTCATCGTCATCCGGTGTCGTGTCTGGAGGAGTACCATCAAGAACATAAGTGCATTTTTTGAAATCAAGAACAAATTTCAGATTTCTTAGCCAATCATGATAGATGGGGCCAATCAATTTGTTTGTTTCCAAAATCATAGTGAGTGGGTTCTTAGCTTTTGAGTTTTTGCAAAAATCACAAAAGCGTTGAAGAGAATATTAATATCTATTTTAGTCGAATATTATTCAAAAAATATGTTCATGGCCTTTAAGCATGTTTTATACCTCCTGCTATTTTATCAAATTCTCCACTCTTTTTGAGAATTTGAAAAATCATGTTTCCTAGTGAGAATTAAGACTCCAAAACATTAATAATAGACCCACGACTCGTGAGACATCTACTATTAATTCTAAGGTAGGTAACAATTACCAATTGTATCTCTATGTAATTCTTAATTTTGTTTTGCCTCATTTTTCATATAGACCCAAGACTCGTAAGACATCTATATTACTAAATATTAAATTCATAACCCACAAATCATACCTTTTAGTTATTGAGCATATAACGTTTCATGACTCGTTAGGCAACATCACACCTTAAATATCAAAAAGTGCCATCTCATTGTTTAAGAAATAAGCATAGTTTTCCATAATTAAAGTATTCCATAACTCGTGAGACAACACTTCAATCATGGTAGCATCCCATGATTAAATCTATTGATGAGAGGCATGGATAATTAAACTCTTTTAATTCAACCCATTTCAAACTTAATTTTTAAGAAAATACGTAAACAATCTAAGTGAGGGATTTTATGCTTGAAAGATCTCATTATTATTAATCACTTATTTAGATTCTTTACCCCACACATGTATCAACATACGTTCATAGGATAAATAAAGCATAAATAAGTAAAACCTAGCATGTACCTAGGGTGGATGATCATGAGTCTTTTCTAAATAATGCACTTGGAGTCATTAATGCATTACTTAGCAATTTAGGTGAGTAATCAAAGGAAGAGATCTAATCTATTACATATGCATCACCATACATACATGGCTTTCATGTCTCGAACTACTTTATCTTCTTCAATTTTGATTACATAATATACCATGCATACATTACCTTCAATCAAAAAAAAGAAGACCTCATTACAAGATGGAAAGGGGGCATGCAAGCCCCATTTAATTACATACCCAATTAATAAATCAAATTATTAAAATAATTTTAATGAGACTCATGATTATCCCATATATTTATTCAACATCACATATTCATCATATAAATACATGTAATAAATAAATAAAGCACAATCAAGTGTTCATCTCATGAACATACAATTCAATATCTACAAGTCCATCAAACGCAACATGAAGACATCTAGAACTTGTTCCTAGTATTTGATCAATTAAATATGGTATTCAACTTAGTTTTAAATCTCCTAATGATTTTCAAAAATCACCAACACCTTGGAAATGATTTAAGATACCAAAGGATATCAAGGTGCATTAAAATTTGGATCAAACAACTCTTAAACAAAAGTTGTGGCAGATTCACGCCACTATTCGACACCTTATTTCAAAAGTGTTTTTAATGCACCTTTTTTATATTCTAAATCATCCTTTTGACTCAAAAGTCCCCAACACCCTGGAAATGATTTAAGACACCAAAGGATATGAAGGTGCATTAAAATTTGGATCAAACAACTCTTAAACAAAAGTTGTGGCAGATTCACGCCACTGTTCGACACCTTATTTCAAAAACATTTTTAATGAACCTTTTTGATATTCTAAATCATTCGTTTGACTCAAAAGTCCCCAACACCTTGGAGATGATTTAGAACATCACAGGAGATTAAAATACATCAAGAATTGGAGCAAAATACACCAAAAGAAAAAGATGGCAGATTTACAAAGCTGTTTGCTAGTGTGCAAACATTAAATTTCCTAGGCATTTTATTTTATTTTTAAATCAATATTTTGACACTCAAAAGTGTCCAACATATTGGAGAATATGTTAAAAATCAAAGAATACCAAAATACCACAAATAAAGCATGAAAATGAAGCTAGAATCAAGAGGACAGTGGCTATCTTCTTCAGTAAAACAAGATTGTTTCATTTCTCAATTTTTCATGCTATAATTTGTGTATTTTCAACCCAAATCAAATTAGATCCAATCTAATATATGTATCATGATCTCTAATGCATTTTAAACAAATTTAAAATCAATTAAATCTTGTTGACAAGCTAAATTCCAAATCTATTAACAAAATCCAACAATAAGTTCAACATTCAATCTCATTGAATCATAAATTGCTAGATCTCTATATAGCAATCAATTATCACATATTTCATGTAAATCCAGGCCACAAACATAATTTAGTGACCTCCAATTCATCAAATTGAATCAAGATCATCAAATTCACATTAGTTCATCACATAAATTAATACTTTTAACGAATTTAAAAACTAGCTCATATAATTGGCTCATATACCACTTGAAGGTAAAGAATAGACATAAATAAATCAAAAGTCTAAATCCTTCTAGAATCCTCATATGAGCATAGATTTTAGATTAAAGAAGAGAAACATCGCCTTGATCCAATCAAGATAGCTTGACTGATTACACCTTCAAGTGAAGCAAGAGTTGTGCTTGTTCTTTGATCAACCTTTTGATCTATTCAAAGCTTGATAAATCCACTCCAAAACTTGATAGATCTTCACCAAGCATGAAACTCTTGAATCAAATCTTCAATTTGCTCTTCAAAACCTAAATAGGTCAAAACTACTTTTCCAAAAGATGTCAAGGCCATGAGCTTCTCCCTTTGGATCTTCAACTTTTGATTCTCCAAACAAATGTAAATTCACATCTCTAATGTTGATCCACTCTTCCTCTTTGAATTACCACTTAGATCTTGGTTAAAGAAAGATCTAAGCATGAACTTGATATAAAGAGAGAGAAGGAAGAAGATAGATAGGAGGGACATATTTTGATCTAAAATTGCAACTGAAATTGGATGCAAAGTGGCGGCAATAAGGTGGTGTTTAAAGTGTGAAGGTGGGGACCATTTATGTCCTCCTTGGCATGCTAATCATGGTTTAAAAAATCAAACCAAACCAGGTAATTGAACCGGGCGGACCGCCGACCACTCAATTGCCTAGCTCAGTTTCAACAGAAAATCGATAATATAAGTAAAACTATTTATTATTGCAAAACCCGCTCAAACTGCCAGTTCAACCTCTTGAATCATTAGATCATGAACGCTTTTGAAAAATCAAAACAGTTCTTACCAAGCCAAAAAAAAAAGCCTAAAAATAGAAAATTGCAGCAAAAAGTATCTATTTCAGATTCAGACTTCCGTATTCAACAAGCCCAAGCCCTAGTTAGAAACTGCCCTAATTTCTAAATCCCAAAACTCAGGCATTATTCACCACTTACCAGCTACCCGCCGTCTGAACTCCAACGAGCCACCTATGGTCGAAGATTGCAAAAAGTTGAGAAGCCACCCACCAAAGTGAAATACGATTTCACAATTTTAAGAGGGTTCGGTGGGCAATAGTGATAGAGCGACAATAGTTGTTCATTTTGAATCTTGATTTGCAAGAATTTCTAGGAGACGGGGTTTCATGGTGAATTGGGAATGGAGAAATGGAAACGGGGAAATAGGCAATTGTGGTGTTTGGGCTGACTTTTGAGTTACTAATGGCAAGGTTGGGATTTTAATTACAAATTGAGGCTTTTGGACTTTGAGCTTAATTTTATCAATAGTTAATGTGTGATAAAATTGGAGATTTATGGAATACTTAATATTATATTTATCTTTCTTAATGATGTTTTATAATATAATGATTGAAGTTAGTAGTTTTAGTTGTTTATATTATGTTTTTTGACATTTAAGTAATTTATACATAATATATAAATATAAATTATGTAATTATAACATTACGGTTCAATTGCGGTTCAATTACGTTCTGACTAATGGTTGAACCAGTGAACCGTAAACCGATAAGTTTTTTGATTCGATGAACGGTTTGATTTTTTGAACCTTGATGCTAATGTGACAAGATATTTTGGCGGGAAAAATCTAGATTTTTTCTTCAAATATCATTAGTCCACTTGGCATCCAAGTTGAATATATCTATGTGGCATTTTAATTAATATTTAATTAAAGTGTCACATGGCCTCTAACTAGTTAATAAGCAATTTAAAAATTCCCTTCTATTTAATTCTTCTTCTTAGACCAATTAAATTCAACTATTAAAATTAACTGAATTAAATTAATAATTAACTTAATTAGAATAATTTGACTCTTCAAATTATTGCAGAATACCCTCTCCCAAAAGACCCACTTTGACTTAGGTCAAACATTTTGACTTTAGTCAAAATTTCTCTTCTTTTGCCTAAATCTAATTTAGGTAATTTACTCTAATCTAATTAGAGAATTTTCATTAAATTTGTCCCGTGGCTTAATTGAGGAACGAGTGTAACCCATTAGGTTCATCAATTAATTAGACATAAGCTCGTAACTTTTACGATTCACGATTGATTGAACACTTTAATTAATTACTCATAGAATTAGAGTACGCAATCTTCATAGTCGATGTCTAACCACAAGCTTATAGAGCCCAATCCACTGGTGAATTAATTGTCGTGTGAACCTTACCTACTTGCTTCTAAAATTGAAAAGTTTATAATTTTTAAAATTAATTAATTAATTAAGTAGTGGCTGAGGTGCTACAAAATTGCAAAGATTATTTAAAAAAAAAATTAAGTTAAAAATATATATTATGCATACGTGAGGATTTATCTGGGACATTTATGTCAAATATATGCCTATAATATCAAATACACACATTTTTTATATGATTGGACTGAAGATAAAAAATGAATCACTTTTTTAAAAATACTTATGGAAAAGTATTACAGTGATATGATATGCTTTTTTGCTAACTTTGAATACATTCTCCAGGGTGGTGAGATGGACCTGTTCGTCCCTAAATTCGATTGGCAGCATGGCTTCATCCCTTATGGTCACTCGTGAAGGGTCGATCCACCTTAAGGTTGGCTAACATGATATGTACCTGGCTGGGTGCATACCCTTATCTCTTGCAACCAATTGTGAAGGTGCTGCATTGGCAAAGTATGGGTTCAAGACCTCAAAAAGAATACTTTAATTTCTCCTAGCTAAATGTTGGCTGGAGACCTTGGAGGTCCCTTAGGGATCCTCGAGGTCATGTGTTGGTCATAGACTTTGAGGTCACTTGGAGTCCTCTAGATTGATTGTGGACTACAAGCCTCAAATATCACTTAAGGCCCTCTGTGCTATGTTTCTTGGGGCCTTAAAGATCAATTGGATCCTCCGAGCTAAGTATTGGTTGGGGGCTTCTAGGATTACTCGGGTCCTCGCGGAACAGATAGAGTGAGGGAGTATGAGGCAAACGAAGTGTAGATGAACGGGCAGAGATAGAAGCGAAGATAAAGTTGGCGGCAGAGGTGCAGTTAGTTGCAAGCTAATTTGAGGTCGGTTAAAATTACTCAAGGAACACTCGTTGTGGTGTGGAGCGGGGCAACACAACACTAGGCGACCGACTTAGAATCTGTCATCCCTTAAGTCAACCTCACATGAGTCCATTGAAAGAGAGGCCTATGGATAGCGGCAAATCCAAAAAAGAAGGTGTTGTGAGTAGTGGTGCCTCGATGTTGTGGGCTGCCAAAGAACCTTGTGAAACGAAAAATCAAAGCATCACGTAGACGGATAATACTACAAATATGAAATATCTCTAGAACTAAAATCCAGAATAATAGTAAATTGAATTGACAATAACTTGCAAACTAAAGGGCTAAATTTCAAGTTTCAACTCCAAGGCGACTAAGCATAAAACTTCTTCTTGATCCTCAACCCCAAGGGTTGACCTTATCCAAGTTTGTGAAATCAATGCAAAGCCTCTATTTTCCCCTTGTGTTTCTGAACCAGGATCATTCTGGCAATTAGCTTGTCACTTTGCCCCTTTTCTTTAGGAATAACATCTACAAACTTGAGCTCCTCAATCTTCTATAATTTTTCTCCCAAACTAATGTTAGCATAGAATTTTATCTTCATGTAGTAGGTTGAGACTATCGTCCAGAATAAATAGGGAGAGGACCCACTAATAATAATATCATAAATTGAGGGGGCTTTCACCACCAAGAATTTTACTATCTTCATGACTTAGATTCCAAGGAAAGCAGAAGAGAAATTTCTCTTAGTGCATCCATTATTTCTCTTGTAAACCCAATGAGAAGTGTATTAACGTCCTAAAGTTGGCTGTTGAGCATCCTTAATTTGAGGAAGGCATTATGGAAAGAATGTCAACCAAGCTTCCCTTGTCAACCACGATTTTTATCACCCCAAAGTTGGCAAAAGAGGCCAAGATAACAAACACATCATTATGTTCTCTTGCTTTAACTTCCACTTCACCATCCACAAAAGAGATTTCGAACTAAGGCGATTATGTTGTGTACATTTTATAGTGTCTTCTTCTTCAATAGTTCTAAGCAAGTTGAGTGTCTCTTGCCAGTGACTAGTGACCATTTGTGAAGTCACCTCCTGCATGCCCACCAAAGATGACAATAGGGGTGGCAATTCATACGTGTCGGGTTGAGGTAGCGGAATAACATAAATTTTGTCTACCCTAAATCAACCCAACTTAGTGACAACCTAAAAGTGTCCAATCCTAACCCAACTTTATAAAAATTGAGTTAAGTTCGAGTTAACCTCATTTTAAAACAAATAATTTCTTAAAAAATCGAAGGGCATTACTGCCATTACCCCCCACCTATAAATTAAAATCAAAAGAAAAGTATTTACAAGAAATATAAGCAAATTTGAAATAAGGACTTCTCTCTTTACATATAACATAGCACATATCCAAAATAAATTAAAGACCAATATCTAATCATTAGCCAACATATCCAAATTCATAATTTAAAGTGTCTATAAAACTAACAACATTACACAATTAAAAACATATTCATATCTCGAACCATGAGACTTCACATGTCACAGAAGATAAACATAATTGAAATATCCATAATAACTTCACAAGTCATAATCCATCCACATTGTACTTTTTGCTTGTAGCTTCTCCATTGCCACCACATAGCTTTAGCTATTCCAAATCTAAAAAGACCGCATGGAGGAAAAACAATCAAGAAACAAATTAAAAAACTGAATCCATAAAAAGAAATATACAAACAAATACAAATTCAAAGTTTAAGAAGTACCGGAAGTGTGAGCGAAAGGCTCTGAGGTGCTGGACTTGTCATCAATATCATCATTGACATTCATGCTCATACTCAAAATATTTTCAGTCAATGAATCTAACTTCACCGAAGCAAGTTCTAAAGGAAAAAATATAAATCAATATAATAAGTAAACATCCAAAACTAGAACATGTATAAATGCGAAAAAGAAAAAAGCAATAAAATTATTCTTTTACCTTTCTATCGAAACAGTCAATCTCTGCAGCAAATAAATGCTTCAATCACATTAGGCTTTAATGCACTGCGATACTGATCCAAGACTCTACCACCAGTGCTAATTAACTCAAAAGCAACCGTAGATTTGGGAACACTCAAAATATCCCTAGCCACTTGTGCCAGCCCAGATTATCTATATTGATGAGCTTTCCAAAATAAACGTACATCAATCTTTGTGTTCACCTCTAATAGTGCTTCGTCTAGGTTGTTGAATATAAACATGTGATAAATATGTTCTTTGTATTTGTGTCTAGATTCATTGTTATTTTAGGCAGATATCCCGGTTATATTAGGAAGATATATTTTTTCTTTTTCATTGTATATTGTAACCCTATTTATACCTCTTTTGTACAGTGTTTACATACACAAGTAATACAGAAATTCCTCATCTATCATGGTATCTAGAGCCAAAAATTTTCAGCTGCCGGCTTGTGTTTTCTATTGTTAAAATCTGGCAGCTGTTCGTACAACCACTATCCCCGTCAACCCACCTTGTCCCCGTTTGGGCAGTTGTCTAGATCTGCCCACTTCAACCACTGTCATCGCCGGTCAGTTTCTGTCTTCCGGTACTGTTCACGTCCGCTGTCAACGGTCAACGGTCAACGATCAATGGTCAACAGTCACGTCAGTCTCTTCTCGTTGCCCTTTTGTGCGACCTTCTCTTCATGGATCTGAAAAGTATCACTAGCTCCCCTTTTCGAATTACTAATCGTAGATTAAACGGTAATAATTATCATCATTGGGCTATT